>CAUVYR010000295.1:57942-131929 GCA_963556235.1 Cryptophagus acutangulus | reverse complement strand
CGATTGTCAGTTACACTGCTTAAATCATAGCATAAAGTCAGGTTAAGTTTTGTGACTATTGCTATTCTTGTGCTAAGTTTTGTGAGTATTAAGTGACTGTTTTGTCGATAATCGATTCATAGTCATATCGCTTTGTAATAAAAGTAAGTAATAATTTGGCAACATTCAATACAAATTGCACATTGAAAAATATTGATGTAAATAGACCTTAAGCCTACGTCATATAGCATTAATGACGTAACGATCTTCTAACTTTGGATAGACCGTATATATATTCTGCATATATTCTGCGCTATGTACTATGTTTGACAGACCTTGATTAATTCCTGTAACAGAAACATTGATCCTTTTGCGCTTGAGATTTAATTGATTTGCCAAATTTTCCGTTATGAAATTCGATTGTGAACCGGAGTCTAGTAAGGCAGTTGCCTTCAACGACTTGTGATTGTTTGAAACATTTATCATTGCAGTTGATAGCAAGATTTGAGAATTTACCTTTATTGATTGAGATGACATCGCGACTTGAACCTGATCAGCTAGGTTTAAAAATGTGTGTTCCTCACTGTTTGGTTTGTTCTTTACTATTTGTAAAAGGCTAGTATGTTTCCTTTTACAAGTTCTACAGACATTCAAAGAGAGGCAGTCCTTTAGTTGATGCCCTCTTCTTAAGCAATTTAAACATAATCGTAATTGTTTAGCCTTTTCGATTCGATCATTTATGTTTAAGTTTAAAAACTTATCGCAAAATATATTAAATGATTTTGTTTACAAATTACACACGAAACCGTTGAAGCTACATACGTAGTTATAGTACGGCGGTTTAAGGCTCGAAAGTCGTCTCCTTTAGGCAAAAGTAAATCCTCGAGTACAACTAAATGAAACCTTTACCATATCGTTCGTCATGTTTGTCTGCATAAGAAATCGGAAATTACGACAATTTTCCGTGGTCGGGGTCAAAGGTATCGAGGAAAAACCTTAAAAAATTGAATTTTTAAAATTTTGTATTCAAACAATTGTACCTTGAAAACCAAGTATGTTACATAAATGATTTTTTTAGTACTCGAAAGCCATATCAATTGGCTTTCATATGATGTACCACGATCTGTAATAAAATTTGTCCAGTACAGAGTAATTAGCAATTTTATGTCTTGAGTCAAGATTAAATAAAAAAAATTTTCACTTTAACATATCTCCAATTTATTATGGAATTTTATAGAAACTATTTGTTTTCATAAAAAACTGCACAATATTGTGCTGAATATTTTTTCTCAATTATTAATAGATCTATCTTCAATATTAAACTCGCTACAGTTATTTATTTAAACAAGCGCACGATTTTTTAGTTTACCCCGCACCACCCGCTCGACGTTTGCAATCCCTTTACGCTAGTCTAGTTTGAAGCAGCAAGTCTAGTTATTTCGCATTTAATGTTATTATTATTATTATTTCGCCTAGTCTAGTTATTTCGCATTTAAAGTTATTTATTATTTTGTGAATTGAACAAGGTATGTTTTAATAATTATTGATTTGTCTAAGCACCATCGTATACGTAATGTTCTCTTTTTAACAGAGTGTGTTAAACTATGGATATTTGCTTATTTTGTAAAGAAAGTCAACACAATTCGGACAAAGGTATTGGGTTAAAAAGCCTACATTAACTGGAATTCAATCAATAATTAAGTCTGCAATTGAAAGGCAAGACCTCTTATCAATAGAAATAATTGAAAAGCAAAATTCAAAATTCAAAAAAAGAAAAATATAGTAGTATAACTCCTGAATACATGTTTAGAAGAATTACCAGTGGGGCTCAGCATCGTGAGATTAACTTTCTTGACGTCCTTTCTTTTGAACTTACGCCTGTGCCTTTGTCAATATTCAATGTTGATGGATCTATGAGAAAAACAGCTAAAGCAGAACTGAGCACAAAATTAGAAGAATTCTGTGAGCCAAAATTGCAATTACCGGATAAAATAGAATGGTACTTTATAGATGGAATGGTTCTTCTTCAAGAACTCAATCAAAACAGTTTTAAAGTTTTTGAAGATATCGGAAATCTAATTATTAATTAGATTTTATATATTTTTGAAAAAAATTCGGAATTGCACAACATATTAATTATTTTTGATAGATATGATATAAGACAATCTATTAAAAGTGCGGAGAGACGAAAAAGAGGCGATGAACATAATATTGGGAACTATAGTATTATTAGTTCTCGAAATGTTCCCAACTATAAAGAATTTTTAAAATCCGGTGTAAATAAAGCTTCTTTGATTAAGTATGTAACAAAATGCATATCAGCATCAAAGCTTTCTCTACCACAAGGAAAAACAGTAACTATTGCGGGGGGATTGCTAGACGCACAAAAATGCATTGAGGTAAGTTTGCTTTTATCAAATTAGAAATATTGATGCCAATTTGCAATATTTAAGGTATCCATTACAGAAGAACGGGAAAACCAAGAACTTTACTGTAAACGCGAAGAAGCAGATACTAGACTCATTTTTCATATCGTCAACTCCATCAAAAGCAAAACTAAAATTATTATAAAGGCAGATGATACCGATGTACTGGTGT
This sequence comes from Cryptophagus acutangulus, assembly GCA_963556235.1. Taxonomy (NCBI): domain Eukaryota; kingdom Metazoa; phylum Arthropoda; class Insecta; order Coleoptera; family Cryptophagidae; genus Cryptophagus; species Cryptophagus acutangulus. The sequence goes on along the minus strand of CAUVYR010000295.1, from coordinate 129,352 downwards.
TACTTATTTACTATTTTTGGCATAATGATACTTTAAAGAATAGTGAAATATTTATGGAAGCTGGTCACACAACTGCCACATCCAACAGGAAAAGATTTATTCCAGTGCATGAAATAGCTAATTCACTAGGGAAAGGCGTATGTGGAGGATTGCCCAGTTTCCATGCATTAACAGGATGTGATTCAACCAGTTCGTTCTTCAGAATTGGAAAAAAAACGGCGTGGGATGTTTATTAAAAAAAAAAAAAATGATATCCTAAAGCTATCATATTTTGGAAAAATAAACATATCGGAAAGCATCGACGTTGCCAGAATCTTTGTTAGCACTTTGTACAAACATGAAAATTGGAACTTAAATGAAATAAGAAGAACATTGTCAGTGACCACCAAAAAGTCGGCGCAGGAACTTCCCCCAACTGAAGATGCATTCGGTCTTCATGTTTTAAGGTAAATGCTGATTTAAAAATGAAGCAGTTGTTTATTTTATTTAAAGTTTTTAGATGCTACTACCAAACAACAATATGGATAAATAGCCATTTACCTATTCCGACAAATGCTAATCCATTGGATTTTGGTTGGAAGAAAGTAAACGATTTCTTGACACCAAATCAAATGCGTAAGCCACCTATCCCGGAAGAAATTCGAGGTATTCTTGACATTGTTTGCACCGAAAAAAGTTGCAATAATAAGAAATGCATTTGCATACAAGAAGGTGTATTTTGCACCGAAGAATGCAAATGTAAATTGGCTTGCAACAACCATGAAGACATTGTAGAAGACGAATTATTCGACTAATTTAAGTTTCACATTCAATTTTCTTACTTTTTTAATGCAATACACAATTATTTAGTTTTTATGCAATACACAATTATTTTATTTTTATTTCATTTTTGACATCCCTTTTAATGTGCATGCTATTTACTAGAGCGTAAAGTGTAAGGCAAGAGATGAGCGGAGAGGTGTGCGGTAAGACCTAATGAATCGTGCCTTGTTTAGATAAATGGCTGTAGCGAGTTTAATATTGAAGATAGATCTATTAATAATTGAGAAAAAAGATTCAGCACAAAACTGCGCAGTTTTTTTATTAAAACAAATATTTTCTATAAAATTCCGTAATAAATTTAAAAAAGGTTAAAGTGAAAAGTTTTTTTATTTAATTGTGACGCTGTTTTCCGGAATTTCTGAAAATTTCTCGGGCGCCAGTTTTTAACGAGTTTGCTCTCGATTGGGTAGCGGATTCAGTCGGAGTAACAGGTAAAATTTGGAAACGCACACAGAAAACTCGGTTAAATAAACTTTATTACATATTTGAACGGTTTACAATTAATAGTAATGCTCACGAGAACGAGCGGAAAACGGTTTACAGAACAGAACGGTTATTTTACTTTGGTGAAAGTGTGGTCTCTAATTCGGACTATTGTCGTTATTTTAAAACAAAACGGCGGCGTGCACCAGGAATAGCTGGGATTCGTTAGAAACGTGTTCATAGAAAATTTGGCGGTTTGCACTCGAGCCAAAAGATCAGAAACTGTCTCACAGAACTCAGCCACCAATTACGTGACACGCTAAGCCTAAACGAGGTCGACGGAAAATTGCCGGTTTGCACTCGACCCAATCCCCAGAAGACCTTTGTGCAGAAAAACTGCGGTACCGGAATGACAAAAACACAAGAGACTTGCACCAAAATAAAATTAACAAAGACTTACTGCATAATTTATTGAAGTTGGTCAAAGTTACGGTTTGAACAGGTAATCGTGAAACACTACTGGTTTGCTTCAGTGGCACAGGAAAAGAGACTGAAATAATGAGCTCCTGACCTATTTATTGAATAAAATACATGCAAAAACTCATTGTTCTTCGGTGGATGAGAAGGAGAAACCGATCCCAAACTTCTGGTGCCGAATCTGCTACCCCAAATTCGAAGACAATTCGAATTTCCGCGCGAACAAACACAACCGACACTGGCGCACATTTAAACACAAAATTACCCATGATGCACTATTTAACTGCACTTCCGCGGTAGCACACGTTGTAAACAATCCCATTAACCTCTGCGGTGCACATACGTCAGGATGTTGTTCCAAACCTCATTACGAAACGAAGAAATTCCAATTGTCTCGACCAGAACTTGTTTCAGACAAAACAAACGGATAAATCGGTGCAATATTTGCAAGTCGGTTTAATTATTACAGCTAATTAAAAGCGATTCGGATTCGGTCGATTAACGCGTAGTTTAAACGCAACAGCTGACTCGTGAACCGACCGGTGCATACAGTTGACAGTTCAAACGTAAACAAAACGAGGCAGTTAGGTCGGCAGTTAAGTGTAGTGGCAAGTGCAAGGAAAGTGCAACAAAACGATGTGGACGCCGCCCAATTCCTGCAGGAAATACCCTCTAATGGGGTAAGTATCGAAACATAGTCGTTTGTAGTAGTGATTCGCACCTAACCTCAAACATTTTAGGTGTTTGCGGGAATCCACCTCGAAGCAATTCCTCGGGCCTTCGTACGGATTTGTCATAAACATGGGCTAGGACAGGCAGCCCTACCAGTTACGGTGAGTATGTAAAGTAGTGGTACCGTGGTAAAATCTAATTTCAGTGTTTGTTTCAGAAAAAACAGCGCAAAGACCGTCGTAACGAAAACGCTTCGTTACATCCCCCTCCTACTTCGGAAAACAAAAACAAGCGAGAATCTATCCTAGGAAAACTTAAGGAAACATCATAAAGCGGTGTTCGGAAAAACAAAATAAATGTAATAGGTTCTATAAGCCCCAAATTTATTAAACAACACCCCCTAATAACAACGGTAAATAAAAAAATAATAATAACAACTTCTAACTTTATCGGTCTAAGTAAACAACGGTAAAAAAAAACGGTAAATCAATCGGATTTGCGGCTCGACTATTCGTACCACACGGTAAACGGATAGCACCGACACTTGCTAGACAACATTCCCCGACGCCCACACTTCGAGCAGAAGACTATCGGCGGGGCGGAACAATGTGTACGTCGGTGGCCTATCTCCCCGCATCGCCAGCAGAGGTCGGACCGATCCACGGGCAACGGAGTTCGCTCGAAACAAAGCTTCTGGCGGTGCATTAGACAGCTTACGTCCCGAGGAGGAAAACCCATCACCTTCAGGGCGATGGCGATTTCCCGAAACTGCGCCGGCTTGGCGTCTGGAAACGGTACGTAATACCGTGGAAGCTGGCAAGCCGTCGGGGTTCGTGTATGGCACAGCAGTCGCCACAGGGTCTGATGCGCCGGCGGGAAATCCGGTGGAGCATATCTCCGTGAATGGAGATACTCCGGTGTGTACGGCGGAGACTTTGGTCGGAACACCCCGTCGACTGGGGCTGGAACTGACTCGGGGTTGTCCAGGTACCTCCAGTATTCCGGATAGGTATGTCCGTCTACCTCGGCTATCCCTGTGGGCTTTGGAAGGCGGAAGTCGAATTCGGTTTTAGATTTGGCGGGACCAGTGGGTTGCAGTGGCGTGGCAGCGGGTGACGCCGTAGAAGGACCAGGCTCGGGACTTCCTGATTCCACGTTGGTTTTGGTGGCCCTTTCCCCACCCGAGGAAAGGGACTCCAAGTCAGGGGAGTCCAACGTCAGGATGTCCTCGGCCTCATGGTCATTATCCCCGGAAGTCCTGAAACAAAACAATGAAACATAGACTACCTCGGAGAAAAATCTTTATCGGGAAAAAGACGGACACAGAACATACGGATACGGCCACAACAAGCACAAATACGGTTTCAAACACCATATGTCGGATACCCCGGAACGGAAAAAGTGCGACGCCTTCCGGTGGCGTCGCGGAAGCGGCAGCTGATGGCTGATGCCGCGGACATCCAACGGGACGTAACCGTAAGGCGGCAGACAACATCTCTGGCGACCAGGGCTGTGGCGTGTCCGCGCAGAGTTGCAGCAAGTCCTTACGGGTGGGAACCCAGATGTCCGGGGACGGTACATCGTCAGCCACTCTTCCATCGGGGTCTCCTCGTCCCTTTCTTCCGGGACCGGAGAGTTTAGAGGGGTCACCATCGAGAAAATGTCCTCCGTGGCTTCTCCCTCCCAGGTTTTGTTGTCGGACTCGGCGGACAGGAGGACGTCCTGGAGGATAATAATCCGAGGCGACTCCTCTGGGCGACAACGCGGTACGGGGATTGCGTTCACCCCATCCGGTTCGTCCCCAAACAGAACCTGCAGACGGTGGGCCATAGGTTCAGCTTTTGGGTCCCGGACCACCTGTACCCGGAGTGTTTGCCGCGTGTTTGGCGGACAAACCGGCGGTTGCGGAGCCCGGCCCAAATAACGCCCAATATCGTGGACCGGAAGGAAACGTCCCCGTAACGGATGGCGCTTTTTAGGGGTTGCGGAAAATGTTGCCCTGAAACAAAGTGGGTTTGGATCATTAGCTAGTCCGAGCTATTGACCGCGGGTTTAAGGTCTTTCACATGTACACGAGGCAACCGTTTGCCTTGGGCATCTTTAAGAGAGTAGACAACAGGAGACCAAACTTTCACCACGGTGTAAGGACCGGAATATTTAGGAGCAAGCTTGGCGGTAAAACCCTGATGAGCATCGGACAGGTGATGTTCTCTTTTCATCACTTGATCACCTACATGACAACGCCAGTCCCTTCGGCGAAGGTTGTAGTTGCGACTCTGTTGGGTAAACGCCCGATCAAGATTAAGGCGCACTAACTTGAACACATCTTGTAACTCGGCCAGGCGCCGAGTGTGCGGAAGCACATTTGGTTCGGTAACGTCGGCGGCATCTTCTTCCTCGTTAACAGGTGCAGGAGTTCGGTGTAACGCATGGGGCAAATTTAACTCTCTACCAAAATTGAGAAATGCGGGAGTAAAACCGGTGGAGTCTTGCTTCGCACTATTTATGGCCATCATCAACGACGGTAATTGCTGATCCCACTTCCGGTGTTCCTGGTTGCAAAACTGGGCAATCATGGTTTTCAGGGTACGGTTCGCCCGTTCCACGGGATTGGCTTGCGGTGTATACGGAGGAGTAAAACGATGACGGATTTCCAAGTCTTTTAGCAGTGTCCTGAACGTCTTACTGTTAAACTGGGTGCCGTTATCACTGATGACCATATCCGGGCATCCGAAACTTGATAACTTCGGTGATAACTTCGTCAAACAAAGCTTTGGCGACGTTACCGGCAGTAGCTTTAGCCAACGGTTTACAATGAACCCATTTAGAAAAACGGTCTTGAAACACGACTAGACATGTGTTTCCCTTTGAAGATCTCGGCAAGGGTCCGACTAAATCGGTACTAATAGTTTCCCAAGGACGGTACACGACGGAGGGTTGCATTTTTCCGGCGGTGGCTTGCTGTTGGGCTTTAAATCTCTGGCAGGTAACACAGCCACGGACGTATTTCGTAACATCACGGAACATTCCCGGCCAGTAATAAAATTGTGCTATCCTGCAGATTGTTTTCGATATACCCAAATGACCCGCGGTTGGTTGGTCGTGTGTTTCTAGGAGAACTGCTTTGCGTCGCGGTGTAGGAACGCAAAGCTTCCATGGCTCAGTAAATTCGGCTTCTTTGAGATCAGTGTGATCCCAGAAATGACGGTACAAACGGTTGTTACGGATCTGATAGTCGGGAAAAGAAACGGGGTCTTTTTGTACTTCCTTTATTTTTCGGTCGTACCAATTACAGCCTTCTTCAACATCCACGGTACACAGCTCACCGGCATCTTCTTCAAATGAAGCATGCGGCAACGGTTGTCGGGATAAGGCGTCTGCCACCCGGTTCAAAACGCCCTTACGGAATTGGATGTCAAAGTCATACTGCTGCAAGAAAACGCTCCATCTTGCAAGACGACCTGTCGGACTTTTGATAGAATGTAACCATCTTAAAGACTGGTGATCGGTGACGACGGTAAACGGATACAGTTCGAGGTACGGTCGCATCTTTTCTATGCCGTACACGATGGCCAAACACTCTTTCTCGGTTACGGAGTAGTTTTTCTCGTCGGGAGACAGAGTACGGCTGGCGTAAGCAATTACGCGGTCATGGCCCTCGACTTTCTGCGTCAATGCGGCTCCAAGACCATAGTCGGATGCATCGGTTTGTAACGTGAATCTCTTAGAAAAATCCGGACCAGCTAACACCGGAGCTTCGGTGAGTGCGGTCTTCAGGGAGAGAAACGCACTCTGATGGGATTCGTCCCAGATCCAACGTTGACCTTTACAAAGGAGCTTATTGAGCAGCGAGACCAGTTTTGAAAAATTCGAAATAAATCGACGGTACCAAGAAGCAACACCTAGAAAACTCCGCAATGTTTTAACATTAATTGGCGGCTTAATTTCTAAGATGGATGCGACTTTGTCGGGGTCGGTGTGAATACCTTCGGCGGTAACTACATGACCAAGGTACGTCAGAGATTTTCGGCAGAACTGACACTTATCGGGATTTAACTTTAAGTTGGCCAGTCTAAGACGACGGAAAACTTCCCGGATATTTTCCAGGTGCTCCTGGAACGTTTTGCCAAGGATGATTATATCGTCCAAATAGGCAAAGGCATGTGGCTCCATTTCGGGGCCAATTATCCGGTCCAGGAGACGCTGAAAAGTTGCAGGTGCGGAATGTAATCCAAACGGCATTACTTTAAATTGGAATAAACCTTTTCCGGCGACGGTAAAGGCGGTAATTGGCTTACTTTCGGGAGACAGTGGAATCTGCCAGTAACCCTGTTTTAGATCTAGTGTAGTGATATAGCGGGCTCCACGTAATTTGTCCAGGATGGCGTTAATGTACGGTAACGGATAAGCATCCTTCCTGGTCACATCGTTGACTTTTCGGAAATCTATGCAAAACCTCGGCTTACCATCCTTTTTGCGGACAATTACAACGGGTGAACTCCACGGACTATTCGAAGGCTCAATTACTCCTTCCGCCAACATTCGATCAACTTCCTCGTATACAATCTGCTGCATACGAGGATTTTGGGATCGGTATCGTTGCTTTATCGGCGTCTTGTCGATTAAGCGACGGCAAACACAAAAATCTTTCGACGGAAGCGGTATTTCCAAAACGGACTTCAAAATTTACCATCCCAACGGTTTGGGTGGAAGACCCATCGGCTAACCGGGTGTTACAGCGCACGTCCTCAATTTTAATAGTGGGAAAAGCGTTGATTACGGAGGAACCTATGTAGGAAACCATAGCTCCGGTATCTACTAAAGCGGTGAAAATTATTCGGTTTAGGGAAATTGGGATGAATAAGCGGTCGTCGGTGCTAATACCACAAAATGAGGCCTCGTCGGATGACAACTGTTGTGGCCTCGTCATCCAACAGTTGCCACTCAGTTTCCCGAGCGGTTTCCACAAGGACAATCCCTGGAATACACACCTTCCGTCTTACAACGGGAACAGAAAATCTTTTGCGGATTGCGACACTCGAGACGATGTCCCGTCTCGCCGCAACGGAAGCAGATTTCGGAAGGGCGGTCAAATGGGGTTCGGGGTGAATCGAACCGAGACGGACTAGAAATGGGGTTAACCCTTGATTGGGGCGGCGTGGGCGGTAAAGGACTTCTTATCGGTGGCGGCGGTTGCGTCAGATCCATATTAAAACGGACATTAGGCGGCGCTCTCGAATATGCTCGGGCAGATGGTTCGCGAGAGCGATTAGTGGCCGCGTCCTGAGCTATTCGCTCCTGGACCACTTCCTGCTCACGCATACGGAGGAGCAATTCGTCGGTGGTATGGCAATCGGCACGGCGAATATTCTGCATGAATATCGGCCGCATGTTCCGGTAGCACAAATCAAGCTCCTGTTCCTCGGTTATTCCACCCACTCGACGGATAAGGGTACGCAGTTCAATAATATACTTTACCGCCTTTTCATGAGTACCCTGGACACGGTTGCGGACGGCTTCCCAGGCTAGGTGTGCATGATCCGGGGGTAGAAAACACCCATGAAATGCTTGACGGAAATTTTCATACGTACCCCGGTTCAACTGTCCCAAATGAAACCAACGGAGTGCCTGATCCCGTAATAAATGCGGCATTCCCCTCAGTAATTGGTTTTCGCTTAAACCATACATTTCCCGGAGCTCGTCGATTCGCTCTAGGAACGCCAGCGGATCGGACTCGCCATTAAACAAAACATTCCACCGTCTAATGGTGTCCATCGCAGCTAAATCGGCAGGGGCGAACGCGGCGGTTGAGGACGGAAAAACCGGGCTGAAAACCGGTTGCGGAGTTGTTCGCGTTAACGGTACATTTAACGAGAAAATTGAAGGCGGCGGTATACTAGTTACAAAAGTGGTAGGCGGCGGTAACTGAGGCGGCTCCGGCAACACCGAACCCAGGAACTGCATTAAACGGATTCTTAGAGCCAGTACTTTTCCATCGGACGGTAAATTCCTCGCTTCGAGCTCAGAAATTAGCTCGGATTTTCGTAGCTTATGAACCCAGGATAACTGCCTTTCTTCAACTTCACCTTCGGATGGAGCGGGCGAAGTGGGTCTTTCGGCGCCACTCAGCTGAGCATCGTTTGAAACATTTCCCTCGTGCTCGGACATTTTGTCGAACGTAATTAGTTGTGAACACAAATAAAAGTAATATAACACACCAAAAGAAAAATACTTACTTCCCTTCGCACTTCTTTAACCCAGAACAAACTTAAAGTATTTAATCGGATTTATAATATTTTATTTCGGACAAATAATAAATTGCTAAATACTAAAAAAAAAGAACGGTTCCTAAATTTAGCATTTTATAAACGAAACGGACCCGGAAAAATTATAAAAAAAATTTTTTTAAAAAAAAATAACGGTCCCTGCTCGGGCGCCAATTTGTGACGCTGTTTTCCGGAATTTCTGAAAATTTCTCGGGTGCCAGTTTTTAACGAGTTTGCTCTCGATTGGGTAGCGGATTCAGTCGGAGTAACAGGTAAAATTTGGAAACGCACACAGAAAACTCAGTTAAATAAACTTTATTACATATTTGAACGGTTTACAATTAATAGTAATGCTCACGAGAACGAGCGGAAAACGGTTTACAGAACAGAACGGTTATTTTACTTTGGTGAAAGTGTGGTCTCTAATTCGGACTATTGTCGTTATTTTAAAACAAAACGGCGGCGTGCACCAGGAATAGCTGGGATTCGTTAGAAACGTGTTCATAGAAAATTTGGCGGTTTGCACTCGAGCCAAAAGATCAGAAACTGTCTCACAGAACCCAGCCACCAATTACGTGACACGCTAAGCCTAAACGAGGTCGACGGAAAATTGCCGGTTTGCACTCGACCCAATCCCCAGAAGACCTTTGTGCAGAAAAACTGCGGTACCGGAATGACAAAAACACAAGAGACTTGCACCAAAATAAAATTAACAAAGACTTACTGCATAATTTATTGAAGTTGGTCAAAGTTACGGTTTGAACAGGTAATCGTGAAACACTACTGGTTTGCTTCAGTGGCACAGGAAAAGAGACTGAAATAATGAGCTCCTGACCTATTTATTGAATAAAATACATGCAAAAACTCATTGTTCTTCGGTGGATGAGAAGGAGAAACCGATCCCAAACTTCTGGTGCCGAATCTGCTACCCCAAATTCGAAGACAATTCGAATTTCCGCGCGAACAAACACAACCGACACTGGCGCACATTTAAACACAAAATTACCCATGATGCACTATTTAACTGCACTTCCGCGGTAGCACACGTTGTAAACAATCCCATTAACCTCTGCGGTGCACATACGTCAGGATGTTGTTCCAAACCTCATTACGAAACGAAGAAATTCCAATTGTCTCGACCAGAACTTGTTTCAGACAAAACAAACGGATAAATCGGTGCAATATTTGCAAGTCGGTTTAATTATTACAGCTAATTAAAAGCGATTCGGATTCGGTCGATTAACGCGTAGTTTAAACGCAACAGCTGACTCGTGAACCGACCGGTGCATACAGTTGACAGTTCAAACGTAAACAAAACGAGGCAGTTAGGTCGGCAGTTAAGTGTAGTGGCAAGTGCAAGGAAAGTGCAACAAAACGATGTGGACGCCGCCCAATTCCTGCAGGAAACACCCTCTAATGGGGTAAGTATCGAAACATAGTCGTTTGTAGTAGTGACTCGCACCTAACCTCAAACATTTTAGGTGTTTGCGGGAATCCACCTCGAAGCAATTCCTCGGGCCTTCGTACGGATTTGTCATAAACATGGGCTAGGACAGGCAGCCCTACCAGTTACGGTGAGTATGTAAAGTAGTGGTACCGTGGTAAAATCTAATTTCAGTGTTTGTTTCAGAAAAAACAGCGCAAAGACCGTCGTAACGAAAACGCTTCGTTACATAATCTTGACACAACACATAAAATTGCTAATTACTCTGTACTGGGCAAATTTTATTACAGATCGTGGTACATCATATGAAAGCCAATTGATATGGCTTTCGAGTACTAAAAAAATCATTTATGTAACATACTTGGTTTTCAAGGTATAATTGTTTGAATACAAAAGTTTAAAAACTCAATTTTTTAAGGTTTTTCCTCGATAACTTTGACCCCGACCACGGAAAATTGTCGTAATTTCCTATTTCTTATGCAGACAAATATGACAAACGATGTGGTAAAGGTTTCATTTGGTTGTACTCCAGGAAAATTTTTATGCACAATTTCATGGCCCGACCGCCGTACTATTAATTTTGTTTCGCGTTTGTATAATTGTTTATTGGATTTAGATTCACCGAGCTGTATTTCATGCATTGACTCTAGAGTATTACGTTTTTGTTTTAGGAAGTTCAAAAATTCTTCATAACTTGGGATTTTGTTTTTTGAATTATTTTCGTTATTTAGCTTGGTTTCCCATTCCCGATTGGTTTGAATGTCTACCTTTGCCTCTAAAATTGGAACGATTGGGGCATTTCAATTTTGCATGGTTTCATCTAAATTTTGTAAACAGCGAACATGTTTTTCAATTGAATCGATTAAGTTCCCTAATTGTTGCGAATTTTCCCTTTGAATGTTTGGGAGATCAAGCAACGACTTTACATGACTTCGAACTATTCTGCGTTTATTTTCGTATCTGTCGACTAACAAGTACCAAGCAATAGCGTAATTTGAGTCGATAGTTTCAAATGATACTAACATATTTGCTGCTTCACCTTGTAAAGCTGATTTAAGATAATGAAGTTTAATTGCATCTGTTAATTTATTGTTTAAGTGCACTGATTTGAATCTGTAATGAAACTCGTGCCATTTCATGAATTCACCACTGAATTTTGGCAAATCTATTGGAGGCAATTTCATAGTTGAATCTGGATGTAATAAATTTTGATCATTAACGTTTGTCGAATGAACTGCTTGAAAACTTGAATTTGTTGATACTGATTCTATGTTCTGTTTTTTGTGATATTCCTTTATGATAATATTTGCCCTTGAGGTTGCATTATAAAATGGATTTTGAAAGATTTTAGTTTTGTTTTCTGTTTCTTCATCTATTGCTTTATATTCAGTTTCATCTAACTCCTGTATTTGCTGTTGGGCTTCCAAATATAAATCAATTAATGGATAGAGTTTCTTTAATCTAGATTCAAGATTAGCTACACTAGCACTAGAGATTTCAGTTTCAGGTAATGAATTTAAATGTTTTTCGAAACACGTTAATTGAGTTTTATAGGAGCGGCGTTTAAATTTTAATGCACGAATTTCTTCCATTTTGCGTGTACCTGCATCAAAACAAAGCCACACTAAATATGTGCAAAGGAATAATGTAAAGGAAATTACTTGTTTTCCTGATTCTATGAATAATATGTTGTTGTACCAAGTACCTTGAATGTGACTTGACTAGCAATCCTGAATGTCTTAATATGTTGTACACGTGGCTGGAATTTTCCATCCGCGACGAATTCTGCTTGATTTGAGTGCTGTAGCACTCATCCGGCTCAAAGGACCATTTTATGATTGTTGTATGCACTTGTGGGTAATAATTTTGCTTTGCAATTTTAATAGTTTATTCATCTATAGGTACTGAATAAAGCAACGAAGAGTTCCTGCTGGAGTTGAAGAGAGAGTGAATCGAAGGAACTTTTTTGACCTTCGTTCATTTTCCCCTCCTTTCCCTTACATTTCAATTATTGTAGGCAACTAACAAAATGTATTAAGGGCACGAAACCGCCTTGCAAATTTAACGCGGAAAAGCAGTTTCAGACGCTATTAATTACCCTAGAAAATATCTAATGGTAGATTTAGAGAGAGAACAGAGGAAGCCACAAATGGACGAAAAAATTTTTTTTATCTTCTTCCGCTAATTAGCTAGCGAGTGGTTAATATTTGAGCGAGGTTTTTTGTTCATATTTCACTTATTTAATGGCTATTCGAACAAATCTTTCGTCAAAACATAAGTTTTTTTTTTCTCTAATTTAGGTTTTTGGTAGCATTGGAAATTTTCTAGGAGTTATAACAAGGCCGCAAACTGCTTTACCAGTTTTTGAGAATTTTCCTCACCTCTCAATCTTTAGTAATGTTCTCGGCTAAAACACGTAGCAAATAAGTCAGATCTTGGGCCATCTATTCTTTAACAGATGTCGCAAAATTTGCAGTGAATTTAGATATGCAAAACCATATTTATTATTGTAAATAATCAAGTTTTAATAAATTGGCGTCTGTGAATTTTTGCAGATACATTTTTAAGCGCCTGGCCGCTCGTGCTCTGAACCGTAGAGAACAGTACCTTATTGCCAAAGCAATATTTTTCCTTTACACCGTTCTACTTCCATTATTGTTATTTTAATTAAAAAATACACAATAATACCAGTTTAAGATTGAAGTTTCAGGATTCCAAATCATTTTTTATTTTTTTATTACCGTCAATCAGTAGTTTTTAATACATTTTATTCAGAGCACCTTACAGTGATCTTTTAAGGTTGATTTTTGTTTTTTTTTTACACAGTCGGGATTGTGTTTCGGTTCACTGTTAGTTTTTATTTCTTCTTTATTTCTTTCTTTATAGAAATAAATAAATAAACAAACGGCTTATTGGCAATTTTTCTTCGTAATATTAATTAATATAGATTCATAAACTATGAATATATACTGGAGTATTATTTTAATAAATGAGTAACTCGATATATAAATTAATTGCTATCTGAATCGGAACATATATATTAGCGAAATAGTACCGAGTTTTTAATTTCCTAGAATAAAATTTTATTCTAAGAATATTAAGTATTATTAATCAATATTATGAAAAAATTGCAAAAAATGCGTTTGTTTATTTCTAAAATGTGCAACAGTGAACAACGAACACGCAGGGCCTCAAAGTCCCTGTGGGCTTTTTAAACAAAAAGCTGAAATTTTTAGCAATGAAAGCTTATGACCCAAATATAATACATCTTACTTCGCCAAGCAATCGTCCTGTGCTAAAAAGCACTAATTAAAATTTTTGATTTTTTTGAATGAGGTAATAGGTCATTGCATCTGTGACCATTTAGCCAAACAAAGATAGACAATTGCGTGGGCAGTATAGTAGTAATGCGCATGCGCTTGCAGTTTAGAACGCCTTCGAAATGAATAAATAAATAATCAATATTTTTGTCCTTATATTTTTTCCTATAATCGCATATCCGCGTTCGATAATTGAGCGATAATGCGCATGCGTTAGAAATGTTCTATATATTCAAATGTTCGAACCCACGTAAAATTCATCAAATTTTCTTGCTTTTTGTAGAATATATCGAATTCTAGGTTATAACTCAAAAATGTTTTTTGGGTTTCCCTTTTATTTGTGATTCATACAGTACCATTATTATTTTTTTGTCCATCCTAATAAACAAGAAATAAAAATAAATGTAAGTTGGTGTAGAAATGCCAAAATCTAGCTCTCGCTGCATCACTGCCAGAGCTTCGATCCTCATCTCCGTCGCCGCTGTACGTCACGCCAAAATTATAGTGGCTCGAAATTCAAATATTCTTGTAATAAGCTAATATATTTTGCAATATTATAGAATTAGAAGCTACATTAAATAGTATAAAATGTCAGAAAATGATACAAGCTCGGAGACTGAATTAGAGTCATCTTTCAAAGTAAGGAAGCAAAACAATAAGATATGTTCATTCTACCAAAATTCATCATGAGTTTTAACCCAAAGTTCAGATAAAAAAGTTATACTTTTATACAAATAGTTATACTTTTCTGGCACCAAAAACAATGAATTTCTCCGTACTAGGGCAGACCCAAAAATTGGTTGTAAAAATTTTTTTAATCAGGATTCACACCTACACGAATTATGTCATGCTTCAGTAACGTTGCGAAAAGACGTTTTTGATGTAAATAAATGAATATTTTCTCAAAAACGGTATGGAAATGAAATATCACAATCAGGGCTTTTTGGTAGCTTGGTCCAATCTTAAAAAATCCACATCTTTGACTTCTACAATTATGTACGAACAAACAACCCCCAAGTACGTCATAGATTCAAAAAGATTTCGCAGAAAACAAAGTTTTAAATAAAGTCAAATTCGCTGGAAATGAGATTCCACAGTACTTCTCTCGTTGCTATATTAAAATTTGTTATTCAAATTTTTAGAATTTTGAGGCATCTTTTACTGAAAAAAATTATCGGGTATTTAAAAATGCTTTTTAAATTTTAACTAGGAACAAAATTTTAAACCAATTTAAGCGATAAAGTTGAAACGTGTGTATGAAAAGATTAAAAAGTGATAACTTGTTGTAGGTACTCTAATTTAATGAAACTATTTGAAGCTAGATTTAAAATTACCAATATAAATCAATGTTTGAAGTAAATCCTAGCACTATCAGTGTAAGGGGTGTGTTAAGGGTTAAAAACATGAATTGAGGATTCTAGGACATTTTTGATTAAACTAGTTTAAATTTCATTTCAATTTATTATTAGAAAACAAATTTAAAAGAAATCTGACTAATCCAACTGTAAGGGGTGCATTAGGGGTTACAATTGTAATATATAGGTCCTACCCTAATTTTAATTTAACTAACTAAATAATGATAAGTTAAGTAAGTTAAATTACTACTAGGATCCAAATTTGAAAGAAATCCGAGCAATTTGACTGTACATGGTATGTTAAGGGTTGAAATTGCAAAATAAGGGTCGTATAATATTTTAAATAATATTATTCGTAAATATGTTTAAAATGTATAGTAGAAATCGAATATGAAGAAAATCCGAACCATATGACTCAAACTCTATATTGGAGGGATGGGGGTGTGTGGTAAGGGTCAAAAATTATTTTTACTCACTCTTTACGTAAATATTACTAAAATAACTGATGGAAAAGTGTGGGTAATGCTGCCATATAAGAATCACAACACCGGCAATTTTTGAACAATTAACTTAAATGGCAAATGGGTCGTAGGGGCTTACTTTTAGGGGATGAAACTTTTACCAGCATTTTCTTCAATGTATCCCTAATATGTATACCAAATTTGGTCCAAATCAAATATTCCTCCTGGCAAATATTCACGTTACAACTTATTCATTTTTACAACTTTTTGACCCTTCAACCCTTAATAAAAATTCAACCCTATAATTAACTCCAGATTTTTTGAGAGCATTCACCACTTGGGGTATACACGAAACATATGTTCAATATTTGGTTAAAATCGGTTAGCAACTTTAGAAGATTAAGTGGATCTACCGATTTTGCCATTTTTAGCAGGTTTTTGGCCTATAACGCGCAGGTCTTTGAGAATTTTATAAACTTTTTTTTCTTCGATATCATCTATGGGCAGGTAGAAAAAAAGGACGCAAATTTTGCTTTAATCGGGTCGGTAGATTCCGAAATATAGTGTTTTAAAGAATTGCACAGACCGACCGACAGACCGACAGACCGACAGACGGAAATTAGTGAATATGATTTTCGTAATCTACGCATTCTATAATGTAGAAAAAAGTTAAATTTGGAGTTTTTTTTTTTTTTTTTCATGAATACAATACTTCCTCTACGAGAGAAGTAAAAATAGCGTTATTGTATCATTATTGGGCGTTTGGTTATTACAAGAATATTTGAATTTCGAGCCACTATAATTTTGGCGTGACGTACAGCGGCGACGGAGACGAGGATCGAAGCTCTGGCAGTGATGCAGCGAGAGCTAGATTTTGGCATTTCTACACCAACTTACATTTATTTTTATTTCTTGTTTATTAGGATGGACAAAAAAATAATGGTACTGTATGAATCACAAATAAAAGGGAAACCCAAAAAACATTTTTGAGTTATAACCTAGAATTCGATATATTCTACAAAAAGCAAGAAAATTTGATGAATTTTACGTGGGTTCGAATATTTGAATATATAGAACATTTCTAACGCATGCGCATTATCGGTCAATTATCGATCGCGGATATGCGTTTATAGGAAAAAATATAAAGACAAAAATATTGATTTATTTATTTCGAAGGCGTTCTAAACTGTCTACAATTGTCTACAAAAACAAGTTTCATGATTCTAAAGTCGAGAAAAAATTTTTTTTGGGATGTAAAGAAACATTTGAAATAAGATTTTGCTTTTCATCTGAAAGTGCAGACAGTAATCACAATTTGAGGTCCTTGGTTGTGTGAACTGTAGTGAATTATAGTCGCAGTTTGGCAGACATATGTTCTTGATGCTAATTATACCTGTAATGCGTTACTACAGCGTACCAATAGAAAAGTACGTCTAGCGCATTTGATACAATAGGTCAGAACATAGTTGACTTGTCTTTATTAGCGCAACAGTGTTCTAATACAACAATTGTTTATTCGATCTGTACTTGGGTAATGACCGTTTGCTAAATCATAATGGTTTTTAAAAAAAAGGCATCTAGAGCCGCAACAGATCGAGAGAGGAAAGCATTCGATAAATACAGGAGCGTAAGAGAAATTTCTGAAGATGTCTTGAGGGGCTTGGTGAATAGTGTTGTGACAAATAAACATCAAGAAACCCAATTAGAGATTCGAAAAATAGTTCGACATAAAAAAGAGTGAGTTTATAATAATTTATTTATGTAAGGAATGTGATTTTTAATTTTTATTGCAATTGTTTCGATACCAGAGCGAGGTGGGGGGGTCTAGCTTTATTTTTACTTTTCTCGTGGATCGTAGAGGAAGTATTGTATTCGTGAATTTTTTTTCCAAATTTCACTTTTTTCTACTTTATGGAATGCGTAGATTTCGAAAATCATATGCACTAATTTCCGTCTGTCGGTCGGTCTGTTCGTTTCTTATCAGAATCTACTGATCCGATTAGAACATATTTTGTGTCCTTTTTTCCACTTGCCCATTGATGATATTGAAGAAAAAACGTTTATAAAATTCTCAAAGATCTGCTCGCCTAAAAACATGCTAAAAATGGCAAAATCGGTAGATCTTCTAAAGTTGCTAACCGACTTTGATCAAATGTTGCACATATGTTTTGTGTATATCCCAAGTAGTAAATGCTTTCAAAAAATCTGGAGTTTTTTCAAGGGTTGATTCTTTATTAAGGGTTGAAGGGTCAAAAAGTTGTAAAAATGAATAATTTGTAATGTGAATACCTGCCAGTTATCTTAGTAATATTTACATAAAGAGTGATTAAAAGTAAATTTTGTTCCTTACCACACACCCCTCACCCCCAATTATACCGTTTGAGTCATATAGTTCGGATTTTCTTCATATTTTATTTCTACTATATGTTGTAAACATATTTACGAATAATCTAATTAAAAATAGTATGCGACCCACCCGTATTTTGTATCTTCAACCCTTATATCTCTATTTACAATCAAATTGCTCGGATTTTTTTCCAATTTTAACTCCAACTTTGGGGGTCAACGTTTGCGCGAAGTTAACCCCCACTTTTTGAGATCAATTTATTTGGTCACTTATGGTGGCGAAACCGCTACATATATAACCGCTCTGGTCGCTATCGAATCACATAGTTTTGCTTATCCAAATTCACTGCAAATTTCACGACATCTGATAAAGAATAGATGGAACAAGATTTTACGCATAAATTTGGAAATTTATGCGTGAAACGTTGCTTAGTAGCTCAGGGAACTTAACGCGGAAAAACAGTTTCAGACACTATTAATTATCTATAATAACTATATAATTATTAAATTTTTTTTATCTTCTTCCGCTAATTAGCTAGCGAGTGGTTAATATTTGAGCGAGGTTTTTTTGTTCATATTTTACTTAATTAATGGCTTTTCGAACAAATCTTTCGTCAAAATATAAGTTTTTTTCTCTAATTTCCGGTAGCTTTGGAACTTTTCCAGAGGTTATAACAAAGCCGCATACTACTTTACCAGTTTTTGAGAATTTTCCACACTTCTCGATCTTTCCTAATGTTTTCGGCTAAAGCACATGGCAAATAAGTCAGATCTTGGTCCATCTATTCTTTTTCAGATGTCGCGAAATTTCCAGTGAATTTAGATAAGCAAAACTACTATCGGAGTAATAAGTTTTGATCCTTTTTTTTTAAAGTATCATATTATGAAAAGTATTTGCCACATTTTGATAATTTTTAAAAAAAAAACTGAAATTGTGTTGTGTTGTGCATGTATGTAATTTTTTTTAAAATTTTTACACTCTTAATTTTTTAGCATTTGTTTTCATATGTTTGAAGTTTCGTGAATACAATGCTATTTTTAACAAAAATATAGTGAATTGAAAAACTGCAAATTTTTTACGGCTGTTAAATTAGGTACTTTTTTGCACATTTTAATTTTTAAAAATCAAACTATAAGAGTAAGATGTTTGATTTTTTTACGACATTTATGAATAGTTCATGCAAATCATATAAAAATTTCATAAAATTTTGGCTCATACGTTTAGAAATATAATTGTTTAAAAAAGAGGGTCAAAACTTATTACTCCGATAGTATGTAGATTCGCTAGCGACCAGAGCGGCCTTATATGTAGCGGTTTCGCCACCTTATAATTAGACTAGAAATGTTTTATTGTTGAAGGTAGCGTTTGTTATTTTGTAATAAGAATTTTGTTGCTTGATAATACGGCGAAAAAAAAACTAACTCGAAAAAATGACTGATATTTTTAATGATGAATGATATTTTTAATGATATTTAAGCTTTATCGCTCAGATTTGTTTTGAATTTCTTCGTTCTTAGTTTTAATTTGAAATATAATTTAAGATATAAGCCGATTAAATATAGTTTATAACGAATGCTACAGAAGTGTGAAGGATTATATTGAGTTTGCTATTACTTGCAAGTCCTTTTTTTTGCAAGTTACCTTTCACGGATTTTTCATAATCACATAATTTTCATACAAATATAATAATTTATTTATTATTTATTTAGAATATTTTGTTTTTGTTTAGAATTGAAAATCATCAATTAGAAATTGAAATTGTTGAACCTGAGTTGGTGGTAACTGGTTACAGAATTGTCGATATTACGCATTTTCTTGATCAAACCATAACGCTACAATCAAATCATAATAAGCTTTGTACAGGTGGAACGCTTGAACTGAAGCGTGAAGTTAATGAAGGATTGGGTAGTAGTTTTACATACAAATGTACTTATTGCAATAAAGAAATGGATATTACTACTGAAAAAAAAAACCCATACTAAATCAAAGTATTGTGTGGGGTAGTCAGGCAATAGGAAGTACGTATGCTCAAGTAAACGAACTACTAAGCGTAATGAATGTACCAAGTATTTCGAACCGACAATATAGAAAGAATTTGAATAAATTAAGTGAAAATTGGAAAAATGCAGCTTTCGAAAACTTTAAACAAGTTGGAAAAGAAGAATATGAGGCTGCAAAAAATAGAGGCGATATTGATATAGATGGAATACCTTTTATTACGGTATATATTGATGGGGGATGGTCAAAAAGGAGTTATGGGCATAATTACACTGCTTTATCAGGTGTCGCTGTAATAATCGGACAACATACTGGAAAAGTATTATTTGTAGGCGTCAGAAATAAGTTTGGCAGTATACGCGCAAGATCAGAAAATCAAAACAAACCAAAACCAAAACATAAATGTTTTAAAAACTGGGATGGTCCATCAGCATCTATGGAACCAGATATCGTTGTTGAAGGATTCAATAAAAGTATTGAAATGCATAAAATACGCTACAAAAAAATCATTGCTGATGGAGACTCTACTGTTTTGAAAAAAATACGACAATACGTTTCACATGGTACTCAAGTCCAAAAAATAGAATGCTCCAATCATTGCGTCAAAAATTTTACTAAATTTTTAGATAAAATTAAAAATGATATCAAACAAGTTTCCTTACGAGCCAGAAAATGCTTATCAATTGGCAATATTAAAAACCTTGCAAAAACAGCGAAAAACATGATTTATGTTAACGAAAACGGAAGTGTCGATAAATTGAAAAAAGATTTACACAATAGCATATACCATGTATATGGGAATCATTCAAATTGTTGTATTAGCTATTGCAACGTAGTGGGTGATAATTCTCAAGATAAAACCAGAGAATTAAAAGAATCAGGTGCTGAAAAACTCATCCAATCTGCTATTACATCTTTGGCTGCAAAGGCACACTTACTTATAGCAAATGAAACAAACAACAAAGCAGAAGGATTTATGAACATGATATGCCGTTTTAACGCTGGTAAGCGGCTAAATCTTATCCAGCGACAAAGTTTTGAAACAAGATGCTATTTATCTGCACTAAAATATAATGAAGGTGCGAACTGGCATACCGAACCATGGAAACAAGTATTCAATGAAAATCCGGGGAAAATTCATGGTAAATTTATCCAAACCGAAATCAACGTGCTAAATCTGAATCGAAAAAGAAAATCAGATAACAATCTTGAAGCAAACCGCAATAAGAAACATAAGCTTTCGAAAGAAATAGAATCACACGATTATGGCAGTAACATAGCAGAGGTTGAACTTAGTCCTGCTGAATTACAAAGTAACATCAATAATTTTATGAAAACTTTAATAGTAACCGAAGAGGAACAAAAAACGGTTGCTTCAAATTCTATAGGACAATTTAGTAATCCGTATTACCGAACACAATGAATGCATCGATTAACAGCTTCGAATTTAGGATCATTTATAAAACGCAGACTTACTACGTCTTGCGATTCACTGGTTAAAAAAGTTTTATCTACAAACGACATTTATTCACCAGCGATGGAGTATGGTAAACTGCATGAAACAGTGGCAATATCTAGATTTGAACAACAATCTGGAAAAAAAGTGCAATCCAGTGGGTTATATGTTGATGTTGAACATGGATATTTAGCTGCATCGCCAGATGGGATTATTAACAACGATGAAATTGTTGAAGTCAAATGTTTGTACAACATTGCTAATTCAACACTTACCTTGAAAGATGCCGTGTTGGGGAATAAGGTTCAGTGTTTGGAATTAAACAGTGAAAATAAGGTTCAGCTAAAGAAAAACCATAACTACTACTACCAAATTCAAGGACAATTAGCCATAACAAAGTCGAAAGTGTGCTATTTAATTATATATTCTGGTGATGAAAATGAGTTGTTTATAGAAACAATTTTGAGAGATCATTTGTTATGGGAAAATCAAATGTTGCCAAAATTAAAAATGTTTTATTTACATTGCATTGCCCCGGAAATAATAATAAATCGGAGAGGTCGTAATTTAAAATGTAAAGATCCAGACTGCATAGTGGATGCTCAGAAAAATAACCCTAAGAGAATTTCTAAAACATGATTAGTAATGCTAATAATTATGAATAGCATTTTGTACATTGAAAAGTGTTTGTGGTGTTTTTAGCATTCCGCACTCTGAAAAAGTGCAGGTGGTGCTTGTTGCATTCCGCACTCTGAAAAAGTGCAGGTGGTGCTTGTTGCATTCCGCACACTAAAAAGTGCTGGTGGTGCTTGTGCATTCCGCACTCTAAAAAAGTGCAGGTGGTGCTTGTGCATTCCGCACTCTGAAAAAGTGCAGGTGGTGCTTGTGCATTCCGCACTCTGAAAGAGTGCTGGTGGTGCAAGTGGAATAGGCCTAACGGGGACACCACTTGAAAAAAAAACGCGCCCAATACTCTACCTCTATGGTGGTGCGGAAACGAGTATGATGAAAACAAGATAGTTTTAACATGCCACATTAAAACTCAATCAAGAATTGGAAAAAAACACATTCATGTTTGTTATATAATTTTATTGTATTTTATATTATAAAAAATCAATACTTTTTCAAAAAATTGTAAAGGAGGTGGTATTTATTGCCCCCCCCCCCCTGTGATTGAGCCGCGATCTCCAGCGCCGAGGACGGCCTTCCGGGCGTCTAAAATAATTTTAAATTAGTTTTTGCAGGGATAGTCTAGTCATCCTGTAATTTTTTAGGTTCAAATTTTTGCACCAAAATTTTATCGTCGATATTTATGTTCTAGGGTGCGCTGAACACGAATATCGCCATTAAAATTACCTGGTCCTTGTGCGTTTTGAGATAATGGACATTTTTTTTTGGATTTTTAGAATAATTTTGAATGCCAATCGGAAATTTTAATACAGATTTAGTTGTAAGGCGTTAATCATAAGATCAAACGAACTTACCTAGTGAAGTTCGATCTTGATTATATGAAGCACCTTGCACGAAGATCATTCAAATGTAGTACCTTCTGAACGGTACCAAACTCACACAATTATACAGTAAATAGACCAAAATTTCCTAGAGTGCATAGAGGGTTGTCTATATCAGACTCTGGGGTATATTATTTCATTATTTAAAGCCTGTCGGAACTTACAGGGTGACATAGGTTATCACGTAACCCATGGGTAGGGTGGGACCTGATCTTCGTGCAAGGTGCTTCATATAATCAAGATCGAACTTCACTAGGTAAGTTCGTTTGATCTTATGATTATATTAGCACCTTGCACTTCAGATCATTCAAATGTAGATTTTTAAAGTAGTTACGACAGTTCTGTGTTCGATTTTTATTTAACGTAGAATAAATTTAGTAGTACATATCTCACTCCAAACCAAGAGAAAAAATTCTATCAAATACCAATGATGGCTTCAGCAAAGTTCCTTTTAGTAGACAATGGTATATTGTAGAACTTCGCAAAACTATCCGAATAATCAGTCCACCCAGCTGCCTTTCTTATGGCATCCCAAGAGACACCCTTACGATCGGCTTGAGAGGTGGCTGCATGTCTCGTTGAATGAGCTTTAAAACGGGATGTATCAATACCGCCCTTTTGTAAGGTATTTTTGATCCAACGACTTAGTGTTTGGCGTGATACTTCACGATAGGGTTTTCTGAAGGTAATGAATAAACCCTTGCAGTTCTTGTTCCTTAATGGTTGAGTGCGCAAAACATAGGCGTGAAGAGTGGTAGCAATACACACTTCTTGCCTGTTTGGAAACCTTGGTAGAACTAAAACTGGCTGAGGCCGGTTCTTGCTTGATGTTTTTATAAGATGCGGAATTTTAATTTCGTAACCATCTTCAGTTTCAACGATATTATCGATATCAGCGAGATGTAGTGTCTGAACTCTTTGTGCAGTGACTAGCGCCATTAAAGTAATTAGCTTCAAGGACAGATTTTCCAAGGATATAGTATCGTTAGGAAACCATTCTCCTAACATCTGAATTACTGGAGCAGGATTCCAAGTACAACTATATTTAGGATTAGGCGGTGCAAGTCTAAACAGACCTTTAAAAAATCGCTTAACCAGGACATTGTCACCTAGTGGTTGATTTGACAAAAGTGCGAGTGCAGAACTAGTGGAGTTGAGAGTTCCATAGGAGGCGCCCTCATCAAATAGTTTAGTTAAAAATTCCAATAATCGTTGAATTGTGATGTTAAGAACTTTGTCCAATTTTCCTCCAGCAAAAACCCACCATCTTTTGAAACTTGATTCATACTGTTTTAACGTTGTTGGAGAAATGGAAGCTACGAAAATATCGACTGCTGTATGAGGTATTGCCTTGCTGATAAGAGCCCTGCCACCAGGGTAAGACTCGGCCATAGAGGATGTGGCTGACTGTCGAGAGATGTTAATAAATTAGGATTTGGATTTAAGAAAAGTGGTTCTTCTTTTAAGAGGGATGTAAATACCGGAAACCAAGGCTGGGCAGTCCAGTAGGGAACAACCACAACACCTTCTGCATGGTCATTTATAATTTTTCGTAAAACTCTAGTGACTAGTGAAAATGGAGGAAACGCGTAAAATCTAAAATTTGTCCAGTTGGCAGTAAATGCATCAACACAAAAAGACTGAGGGTCTGGAAACCATGAAATAAATTTCTCACATTTCTTGTTGTTTCTAGTAGCAAAAAGGTCTAATTCAAACTTCCCAAATTTTTGACAGATTCTTGCGAATGCGGCTTTGATTAATCCGAATTCTGTTTCGGGTTGTAATCTTCGAGACTCCGCATCAGCTTCAAAGTTTTCTGCTGATTTTATGTACGATGCAAATACCCAGATATTGCGTTCCTCGCACCAGCTCCAAATTTCACTAGCAATGCTATTTAATTTTTGAAACTGTATTCCCCCCATCCTGTTAATGTAAGAGATTGCCGTTGTATTATGGATCCGTAGCAATATCTCGCAGTGGCTTAAGTTTGAAGCAAAGCACTTCATACCAAAAAAGCCGCAAGAAGTTCAAGATAATTGATACGGAAACTCCTCTCTTCCGCGTTCCAAAAACCATGGGTTTTTTGGTTACAACATACTGCACCCCATCCTGTTAGGGAAGCATCAGAAAATATTTCCAAGACGAACTTAAATTGTCTAATAGGGCATCTTGCTAAGATTATGTTATTTTTCCACCAACGAAATTCATCCGAAAGATCGTCTGGTACATGCATTATTCGATCATAATTATCATTGCAACGACTGAGAGCTAACATCTTTGCCCTTTCAAATCTCTTTATATGAGCCCATGCGTAGTTTGTAGCTGGACAAGACGAAATTAATAACCCGATAAACTGAGCAAATTCTCTTATTTTACAATTTTTAATTGATTGAAATTTCAAAATAGAGTTAAGAATCTTTTCTTGTTTCGCTTCGGGTAATTGTAAACACATACGCGATGAATTAAATAAAAAACCCAAAAATTTGCACTTTTGAGCGGGTATTAATTGACTCTTTGGCTCGTTAATAATAAATCCTAATTTTTGTAAGAGATCTTTAGTTTGAGAGATGTTCTCAAAACAGTCCTCATAGGTCCTACCTACTAAAAGAAAGTCGTCTAAATAGATAACTGACAGAAAACCTCTTTCTCGAAGAAGTGAGACCACCGGTTTCATTAATTTGGTAAAAATGTACGGGGCTGTACACAGTCCAAAAGGTAAACATGTGTATTCATATAATTTACCGTTAAATTGAAATCTAAGGTATTTTCGATGGTCCTTATGGACTGATACTAAGTGATAAGCATTTTTCAAATCCAAGGATGCTAAGAAGCAATTCTTGGTTAATAAGCTTTCAGCTAACTTCCTATCTTCTATTTTAAAATGCTGAGTATCTATACAGCTATTAAGTCCCTTTAAGTTGATTATTAGACGATTTGACCCATCAGATTTTGCTACCAAAAATATAGGGGATACAAATTGATTTGGGCACGGAAGACAATATGATACTGCTCCCATAATCAATAGCTCATTAACTGCCAACTGAATTTCAGTTAATTCTGCAAATGACCATGCAGTTTCCTTGGGGGGTGCGTTTGATTAACATTGTTATTGAAGGGTATTTTATAGCCCTTAATAGCGTCTAAAACAACCTGATCGGCTGCGATATCTTGCCAAACATTATAAAATGAAGCCAATCGGCCGGCAAAAAGACTTACATCTACCGTCTTTGGTTCCTGTGCGGACTCTTCCTGCTCTGCTCCCAGCGGGAGCGCTGATGATGCTTCGTCGTTGATCGATTCTTGGAGGTCGAGTGATGTGATGTTCCTTGTTGTCCGGCTTGCCATTGACCCTTTGATTGTTGACGAGCCGGACCCTTGTAGTTTAAAGACGGCTTGGAAGAAGCAGTCGAGGGTCTCTTTGAATTCATTGTCTTGGGCGGAGGAAGCTTTAAATCTATGCTAGATTTTTCCAGCGCTTTAGCTTGCGCTACGCGCTCGCCCAAGTTATTCCCAAACAACCAGCCATCCAAAGATGCTTCACTGAGAGTCTTCTTGATCTTCTCATTTATCTCAGGTAAGGTTAAGGCACGTCGTGTTTTTGAATTACCATGATGTAAATCGCTGATCAGTCTGGCTGCATCGCTCACCATTTCGATTGATGATAACACAACCTCCCCTCCGCCTCCTTTTTCCACAAGAAGCGTAAGAGCCCTGCCTAGGGCAGATAATGATGTTGCCATCTGCGATTGAACTGCAGCAAGTCTGTCATCTCGTTTCACCGAAGATTCCTTCAATGAAGCACGAATTTCTGGATTCAGTTTTGGGGCTTGAGCCAATGAACAGTTTTTTATTTGCGGATATTTGTCTTGAATAGACTTTAGGGCCGTTGTTGAAAGGCCGTTCTGTAATATTGCTGGCCAGCGAGTAGCCACTTCTTCAAGAATCGGCGTTTCTTCAATATTAGTGGAGTCGGGAATTTCCCCCAAAAATTCAGCACCTCCGGTGGTAAGGAGATTATCTCCGGTTCAATACAGGTTGGAGATTTCGACTGAATCTCGATTGTCCCTTGAACATCATGATTCGGGGCTAAAAAAAGGACGGTTAAGCTGTAGAAATCCGAATATTCGCCACAATCCGAGGACCCCAGATTGCAACAGAAATGTTTCGTTACGTTCGGTATTACATAACCTGGATTTTGTATTTTGTCTAAATACATCACATACTGAGACTCCCAGTTTGTGAGAAGCAGCACTATAGCCGCAGTGTTAACAATCTGAGACCCCCAGATTGTAACAGCAAAATAGTTTCATTTGATTGTGTATAATACACAAGCTAGGGTATTCTGTCGAGAATAGTACGCAGACTGAGACCCCCAGACTGTTCCGTACTGTAGTATTCAATGTACAAAAGAATACTGCACCCAAGATTAATTTATGTAACTTAGTTATAAACTCACTCAAGCCTGCCTGAGGTGGAGATTCTCTCCGTTCCGATCTAAGACTGGGCGAGATTGAACCGGAAGCACCCTGTCTGGATCTCGACCGATGTCTCTCGTCAAGATGCTCCTGAGGTGGACTTTCTCTACGTTTCGATCTACGAAACGACGAGATTGAACTGGGCGTACGCTGTCTGGATCGCGATCGATGGGTGTGGTCGTCCCTAACCTCACTTACGTCGGCGTGTCGTGAATTAGCTTTGCGGAATAGCATAAATTCCTTACGAAATTGCCGAAACTCTTTCTTAAACTTATCTGACGATGATGATCTATCTCTTCTACGATGTTTTCCCATAGCTGAATTTATTTTGTACGAACACTTGAATTATAAACTTGTGAGTTTGACACACAAAAGAAGAATGAAATAATATACCCCAGAGTCTGATATAGACAACCCTCTATACACTCTAGGAAATTTTGGTCTATTTACTGTATAATTGTGTGAGTTTGGTACCGTTCAGAAGGTACTACATTTGAATGATCTGAAGTGCAAGGTGCTAATATAATCCAAATAAAACGGGGCTTCGAGTAAATAATTATTAGTAAACAATACATTTTGCTCAAAAATAACAGTTTTTGGGTCCTTTCTTCGGGCCCAGAACTAAATTTACTTTTAACAAGCGCCATTTTATTTGGATTAACGCCTTACAACTAAATCTGTATTAAAATTTCTGATTGGTATTCTAATTTTTTCTATAAATCCAAAGAAACGTCAAATTCGTAAAGTTTGGGCCAAAAAAAGATCCAATATCTCATAACGAACAACAATATCTCATAACGAATCCAATATCTTATATAGATAGACCATAAAATTTTAGTGAGAAAACATGAACCTAACTAGCGGTAAAAAATTACAGGATGACTGCATTATTATAGAAATATTCACTTACTGGTTTCGACGCTGCTCGGGGGAGAACCGGCCCCTTGGGTTTACTTCAGGTGTGCTAAAAAAATTTAAAAATAAATTGATTTAAAAAAAAATATAGAAATTATTTACTTACCGCTCACGAACATCTCCCGCCGCACCGTCCTCCCCACGTAAGCTTAAACATAAAATTTTATTAAATTAAACATTTAATAAATTACATTTAATTACCGTTTTTTCTCCAACGCTGCCGCCTTGGCCTCGGCGTCAGCGGTTGCCGCCGCTGTCTCGGCCGCCGCTGCTGCCAGCCTGGCTTTTGCGGCCTCTGCCTTGGCTTCGGCAGCTGCGGCTGCAGCCACTGCCGCTTTGGACGCAGCGGCAGCGATCGCGGCTTCTCGGACCGCAGCTTCCGCTTCAGCCATCGCCTTGGCTTCAGCCGCCGCTTTGGCTATTGCCGCCGCTTTGGCGTTTGCCGCCGCATTAGCCTCAGCCACAGCGTTGGCTTTCGCGGCCGCTGTGGCTTCAGCCAATGCTTTGGCATCTGCCGCCGCTTTGGCTTCCGCCGCCGCTTTGGCTTCCGCCGCCGCTTTGGCTTCCGCCGCCGCTTTGGCTTCCGCCGCCGCTTTGGCCTCAGCCGAATCTTCAATCGTCTCTCTATGGAAATAATTAGAATCTATGGAATTCTTAAAATGGCACTATACTTACAACTTGTTCATGGCTTGAATGGCTGGAATAAACCGAAAAAAACAAACAAACCATTATAAAATCTACCATAATAAAACATTATATATAATATATTAAAAATGGATGGCGTAATAGTTATTTATCTTATAAGGATCGCAACATCAATCATTATGATACCAGGTGTGAAGATTATCAGACGAGGCGTCAGCCGGGCCTGATAACACAACATGGACCATAACGATTGATTACGATCCAACATACAAAATTTTATCTGCTAGTGCATAGTCAAAATACATTAATATTGTAAGTAAGTATTGCATAGCAAGCAAGTGCGTACTCTTTAGCAACTCCTTAAGGGGGCGAAACCGCTACATATAAAGCCGCTCTGGTCGCTAGCGAATCTACATAGTTTTGCTTATCTAAATTCACTGGAAATTTCGCGACATCTGAAAAAGAATAGATGGACCAAGATCTGACTTATTTGCCATGTGCTTTAGCAGAAAACATTAGGAAAGATCGAGAAGTGTGGATAATTCTCAAAAACTGGTAAAGTAGTATGCGGCTTTGTTATAACCCCTAGAAAAGTTCCAAAGCTACCGGAAATTAGAGAAAAAAAACTTATATTTTGACAAAAAAATTGTTCGAAAAGCCATTAATTAAGTAAAATATGAACAAAAAAACCTCGCTCAAATATTAACCACTCGCTAGCTAATTAGCGGAAGAAGATAAATTTTTTTAATAATTATATAGTTATTATATATATATTTAATAGTATCTGAAACTGCGTTTCCGCGTTAAGTTCCCTGAGCTGCTAAGCAACGTTTCACGCATAAATTTCCAAATTTATGCGTGAAATCTTGGTCCATCTATTCTTTCTCAGATGTCGCCAAATTTCAGTGAATGTCAGTGAATTTAGATAAGCGACACTATGTAAATTCGCTAGCGACCAGAGCGGCTATATATGTAGCGGTTTCGCCCCATATTTTTAATTTTAATGGATTTGCTTTTTTAATTAATCGTATGCAATTGCACAAGAACTTGTTTTTTATCGGATATTTTTTTAGTTTATACGAAAACGAGGTTGCCTGGAAATTTGACGAATCAAGCTGCCGTGATAGCTTGATGAGGCAAATTGCCAAAAGGAAATCTCGTTTGAGTAATAAAATCAAAAAATATCCGATATAAAAAACAAGTTCAAGTGCAATTTAACAAGACAATTTTGCGAATGCAATTGCGAATGAAAGTATTGTCAGACTACTTTAATTTTTAAGTTTTATGTGCTTGTAGTCATAGAGATAACGAGGTATCACATTACAATATTTCCTAAATATCCACTAAACATTTTGTTTCATTTTATCCGCTCATACATTGACAAAAACCGAGAAAAACATTGAGTCATATGTCATAATATATACATGAGTAAAATTGTCATTTTGATTGAGTCCCATTAGAGTACTAGGACTCTAATGAAATCCATTAGAGTAGCGTCCTCAAAATTCATAAGAGTTTTGGATCTCATACTGTCATTGTGACACACTAGCAGATAAAATGATAGTGGTCCGTTAATGTTAAATTAAGTTAGCGGACCCAATTCTTTATAAAATCCAATAGCAAAAAAAAATTGCGCGGCAAAACATAAGCCTAACATATAATTGATGTAGGTGTAATATAATTTGTACTTACCAAAATTTTAGAAGCGACACACACAATGTGACATAAACATGCCGCATGCGATATACACAACAGCAAAATTGAGCAATATACTCACACATACCATATAGTCTGGCACAGTCACAAACCGGTATTCAAGTTGCACGTGCTATCACCCTTTTTTTTTGGTAGCAGTAATTAAATTGCTGATTGAAAGCATCTTGTAAAAATTTATAATTTTAATTGTAGTAGTTGGTCCATTTCTTCAAGTGCAGTTATTTATAATTTATTAAAAAATTGATGTCTCTCCACAATTTAAATTAATTAAATCAATAAATAAAAAGTTTTTTGCAACAGTGTTTCGAGTTTTTATAAAATTATCATCAGGCTAAATATATTGAAGATGATATAAAATATATTATATTCTAAATATATTCAATATATTCTAAATATATTCAATATATTTAGCCTTAAAGTTTTATTTTAAACATACCTAAAAGTCTGCCGGTCCAGTATAGATAATTCGTGTATCATTAAAATATATCTGTATTACTATCGAAATCGTTTATTATTAATCATCACTAATCAACACTAATCATCAAAAATTAACCTAAAATATATTTTCACCATACTATAATTCGTAGTGCGGGAAATTTGTAGCGAACTTTTACAACGAATTTTTTGCCACGAATTTTGTCTAGTTGCCCAATTTATATAATTAAAACAATGTGAAAGAGAAAATGTTCAAGACATCATAAAAGAGTGAAAAGAATTAATTCAACATCAACGCTCCAAAATTCCAATGATGAAAATACGCAAACGAACAATAATCATGATACGTATAATTTGAGTAATTTTGAAAACTCCAGTCAATCGTCATCATCATCTCTGTCATCAAAGACATTATTACATACAGAAGAGTATCAAAAAGAATAAGTGGTAGTAATAGAGCACTATCCTCTACCTCAATCGGATGATGACCACATGGAAACATTTAAAGCCAAAATTAGTGAGTGGATTGTAGAAAACAATATAAACTTAAGTTCAGCTTCAAAACTATTAACTGTTCTACAAAAACACAAATGCTTTAATTATCTCCCGAAAGATCCAAGATCCCTACTAAAAACTCCTAAAGATAATAAGGCCAACATTGTTCCAATGGGAGAAGGAAAGTATGCGCACATTGGAATAAATAACTATTTAAATGTGGTTTTCTCAAAGGCACATAATGAAATTGAAATACTTAATCTGGATCATTTATCATTGAGTTTCAACATTGATGGGACTCCAGTTGATAAAAGTGGAGGATCAAGTTTTTGGCCAATACTTGGTACTTTAAATAATGTATTTGTTAAAGCAGAAGTTTTTATTGTTGGAATTTACAATGGACGTTCAAACCCGGAAGATCTTAATCACTATTTGACGGAATTTGTGAATGAATTAAAAAATCTATGTACTGCAGGATATGAATTTAATTCTATTTGTTATCCAATTACAGTTAAAGCCATTATTTGCGACGCACCTGCATTGGCATATATAAAAGCTGTTAAGTCTCATGGAGGCTATGGTTGTTGCACTAAATGTTATATTAAAGGAACACGTGTCGTGTTACCAAGAAACGGTGTGTATAAAATTGTTTATACTGATTTTAACGCTTCACTGAGATCAGATGCATTATTTAGAAGTAACAAAAATATTGAAGGCGAGAACGATGAAGACCATCATATGAACAAAAATCCAACTGTTTTAGAGAAATTACCAATAGATATGATCCAATACTTTCCATTAGACAAAATGCATTTGGTAGATGAGGGCGTAGTGAAAAAGCTATTAAAACTGTGGACAGGAAAACGAGCCTTTTACAAATTGCGGGCCTCAAAGTGTAATCAAATAAATGAGCATCTCAAAAAATGTTACAAATTTCTTCCATCTGATTTTCAAAGAAAACCAAGATCTCTCAGGTTTCTAAATTACTTCAAAGCATCAGAATGCTCCGTATTTTTAATGTATACTAGTCCTATAGTTCTTCGGAAGATACTTAACAAAAACATTTACAAACATTTTATGTCATTGAGTTTGGCTATGCGAATATTGACATCTCATATATATTACGCTAAGTACGATTATGCTCAAAGCTTGCTCGAATATTTTCTAAAAACATTTGTTAATATTTATGGGCAACACAACACTTCGTACAATATTCATGGACTTTTACATATTTCTAAGGATGCTTTGCACCTGGGACCTCTTAATGAAAACTCTTGTTATTCATACGAGGCTTTTATAAAAAGAATAAAGAAAATTATACATTCTCCAGGCAACTTACCGCTAGAGCAATGTGTTAATAGATCAGCTGAGATTATGAATTGCCGAAAATATAGTTGTGACGAGTTTCAGAACGAATTTGTGAACGATTGTAAATTAGTATTATCTGGAAAAAATGGATCTTGGTATACCGAACTCAATTTAGGTACTCTTACAAAAATTAATACAAAATCTAAAAATGATAATTATTTAATGCTTTCAAGTAAAAACATTATTGAAGCTTCTCACTTTGAAAGACTTGACAATATGATTATTTTGGTCGGTCGCGTATTACTAAATGTAAAAATTTTAACTAATCAGCCAAGCTGTCTCAAAACATTTTATTATCTTACTGGTAACTTTGACAATAGTTTAAAAGAATTTAATATTAGTATTGATCCTATTGTATCTAAAATATGTTGTTTACCCACTCATGTAAATGAGAATGAATACTTTGTAGTGCCATCAAATCACACATTGCAAATTTGTTAATTTTAAACTAAAGCTGAAAGGATTAATTTGATTTAAATGTATGTAATACTGAATTAAAAATTCTTAATGAACTTAAACATTTATTTTTATATAAAAACGGTAATTAAAGTTTTAAAAAATTCAAAAATCAAAATATTCTAACATAAATATATAATATATTAACGAGTATATCAACATGTATGTTTTTTGTCACCTGTCCTTCTCCTATCGCATGCGTGCTGCAGATGGTACCTATATTCCTCATCGCACTCAGCTTGGCCCTGTCCGCTTCTAAATCGCATCGTTTCTGATATAGAAAAAACATTATGAATTTAATTGTTCTGCATTTAGATGGTTTATATTTACCAATAATTAATTTTGTTTGTTCCAATTTGCCTACGGCGAATTTTCCTTCCCGGCCACTCCAGTTAATCCTAGATTGCAATGGTAATTCGTAGACTCCAGCGACAATGTATTACTTCTCTCGTAGAGGAAGTATTGTATTCATGAAAAATATTCATGACATAAAAGTTAAATTTTGTATCCTTCAAAATTACTTTTTGGACATAAATAAATATTATTTTAATAAAAAACATATATTTTGTATATGCCAAAATAATTTATTAATTGCAAATAATCGAGCAAATAATTATATGTATTTATAAGGAATTAATATAAATTTATACTAAAATTACATATTTTTGAATCAAATATATTATATATGTCTGGTAAATAAATATTATTTAAAATTAAAATAATTATTTTTTTTAAATTTAAATAAAATTTGCTAGTTGTTAATGAGCATGTTATGAATTTGTTACCCGCCAGTTTCATAATAAAATTAAAGCTTCCTTTAAATTTAACTTTAAAAGGCTGTCTCACAAGTTTGCTTTAAGCATAATGTAGTAGAGTGTAACAGATTTTTAAAATTAGTATTAAAAGAAACTTTATTTTATTATTAAATTGGCCGTGTTTTAGCAAATGTATCTGCTAGTGAATGAATTGCTCGAAGGACCATAAAATGTTATGTGTGGTGTTGAATGGTGTGACTAGGCACCTTTTTGTAAAATAAAACGACTCAAATCTTCGAAATGTGTTTTAATGCGTCTAGTACTTAACGCAAAGTCGAATGGCCGAGAGGATCGGTCCCAACTGCTCGTCTTACAAATATATTTCTATTATGCGCATGACAGCTAAATGCAAATTATAGAACCCTATCTGGTAAGGGGGTAACAATTCTACAAGTAAATCATAGGTGGTGCTAACATACTCCCCACCTTGAAATATTAAATGATTTCAACAAATAACCAACAGTAAGTTTTATACAAGGAAAATATTTAAGAACTAAACAAACCAAAAAACAAAACGAAAAAAAATAATTCAAATACAATGTCAATTTTCAACTTTCCAATGGAAGTACACACACTCGCGATACGGCACGTTTATATAGTCCATTGGCGGTTCGCAAGGTAACTACTCGCGGAATTTTGTCTCGTCCGGGATGAATCTCCTCTATTCTTCCAAACCTCCAGCACAATGGAGGAACGTTGTCTTCTTTCACAACAACTACGTCTCCAACCTTTACATTGATGGAAGCTTGTTTCCATTTCATTCGTTGTTGGAGTTCGCTTACATACTCCTTAGTCCACCTTTCCCAGAAATGTTGGTACATTTTTTGCACTAATTGAAATCTCGACAGCTTATTGCATGGCAAACAGGTCAACTTAGGATCAGGAGCAGCGGTAAGAGAAGATCCGATCAAAAAATGACCCGGAGTCAAGGGATGCATATCGTTAGGATCATTCGACAAACTGCTCAGGGGTCTAGAATTTAAACATGCTTCAATCTGCGCCAACACAGTTGATAATTCCTCAAAGGTCAAACAAGCATTACCCAATACCCGCTTCAAATGCCCCTTACATGATTTCACTCCAGCCTCCCATATACCACCAAAATGGGGAGATCTGGGAGGGATGAAATGCCACTGAACTTGATTTAAAGAAGCAAATTCAAAAACTTTCTTTTCATTTTTATTAATAAACTCAAGTAGCTCGTTTAATTCGTTTTTTGCTCCCTGAAAATTCGTAGCATTGTCAGAATAAATATCAGTGCATTTACCTCGTCGAGCAAAAAATCTTCTTAAAGCAGCCAAAAAGGCTTCTGTGGTAAGCTCAGATACAGCTTCAATATGGACAGCCTTAGTGGCAAAACACACAAAAAGACAAAAATAGGCTTTAATTTTTTTAGAATTGCGACCCTTACGATCTCTTAATATAAATGGACCCCCATAATCTACGCCAGTTATACTGAAAGGTTTGGACGGAGTCACACGTGATAGTGGTAACTGCCCCATTAACGTATGACTAACTAGAGGCTTTACTCGAAAACAATTTACGCACGATCTAACTATCTTTTTACACAGTGCTCGACCTGCAATTGGCCAATACCTTTCCCTCAGTGCAGCTAATAACCCCTGAGGTCCACTATGTAGCGTACGCTCGTGTTCTGATTTGGCGATTAACACCGTTAAATGATGTTGATCAGGTAACAAAATAGGTTGTTTCTTGTCAAAGGTGTACACGGTATTCCTTAACCTACCCCCCCTACTCTTATCAGCTGGTTTTCATCCAAAAATGGATCTACTGATAATATTTTGCTTTTCGAATGTAAAGGTTTGCAAACTAACAGTGCAGCCAGTTCATTTTTAAAAGAAACAACTTGTACCTTTCGTATCAAGGTTTGCAATGCAATCTCTCTTTCCCGTACAGTTAGTGCCAATGCGTACTTGTTTACGGAGATTATTTATGAATCTCAAACAATATGCTACCGCGTTAATTAGTTTATTTAATGAAGAGAATTTAATGATTTCAAAAATTTCGACTGGTTCGGATGTGATGTGCATTAATTTAACTTCAGGCAAATCCTTTTCAACTCGCAGCCTACACACCGAACTGAAGGATAAATCTTTCAAATATTCAGGACCATTCCACCATAATGTATTGTTCAACAGGGTGTTGACTTCTGCACCTCTACTTATCAAGTCCGCAAGGTTATTTTTCGAAGAAATATGATACCAATCGCTAGCATTTGTCAAATCTTGAATAGTCGAAACGCGATTTGCTACAAATGTCTTTAGCGTTGAAGGCTGGCGTTGAATCCATCCTAAAGTGACGGTAGAGTCAGAAAAAAAACTTTGTACCGTATGTCAATGTTTTGAGCTTATACGTTTTGATATCTTCATTAGTATTACGCCGCCAAAGAATTAACTGATAGTTTGCGTCAGCTTCGTCCATCATTACTTGTCTGTACATTTTACAAATGTCAGCAGTAAATACAACTGCATGACTGCGAAATCGCCACAAAATAGAAGTCAAATCTTCCTGAATGCTAGGACCTTTTAACAATGAATCGTTTAATGATATACCGGACGATGTTTTTGCGGACGCATCGAAAACTACCCGAAGTTTGGTAGACAAGCTAGATTCTTTGATTA
Organism: Cryptophagus acutangulus; assembly: GCA_963556235.1. NCBI lineage: Eukaryota > Metazoa > Arthropoda > Insecta > Coleoptera > Cryptophagidae > Cryptophagus > Cryptophagus acutangulus. Next base: position 92,838 of record CAUVYR010000295.1, on the reverse strand, counting down.
CCGCATGGTGTGGAATAAAATAAGATATATTTTGTTGAATTGGATACTGAACTATTTCCATATGATTTAATGATTCGTATTCATCCATGAAGGCCTTATATCTTTTATAGATGTCGGTGTTATTTACTAATTTTTTCTCTAAGCTATTAAATCTTTTAACTGCATGACTATAAGATTCGCCCAAACTTTGTTTATTTTTATTAAATGGAAGCTTGACTACAAAGGCACCAGTTTTATCTCGTGATATTGTTTGATAAAAGTGGTTTAAACAAGCTTCTTCTTCATCTGTATAGTATGACTCGATGCTTACTTCTTCAATTTTCCAGAATTTTTCTAATGATTTGCTAATCGACATGTTACAAGAGGAACTCACTGAGTTCTCTGGGCCTTTAGGTTTAGTAATCGCGCCTGAAATAACCCATCCAAACAACGTATTTTGCAATATTGGGCCTTGCTTACCGAGCTTTTGCTGACCAATTTGTAAACTTTCCCAGAATATTCCTGCGCCAATAATTATATCTATTATTCCCGATTCGTAAAACGTTGGGTCTGCTAGTTCAACTTCTTTAGGAATTTTCCACGAATTTAACACTAACTTAGTCGCGGGTAATTTACCAGTTAACTCGTTTAAGACTAAACAGTCCAATTCTTTATAGTAGTTATTAGCTACTGCCTTGACCTTTATAACCGCAGCTTCGTTAGCGATTTGACTGCTACTTGAAATTCCTTTGACTGCTAAATTTATTTTTCTAGTTTCAATTCCTAGTTTTGAGATCAAATTTCTGCTAACAAAATTACTCTGCGAACCTGAGTCAAACAAGGCTCTTGCTAAAATTATGTTTCCCGATTTATCTTTTATTTCAAAACTGATTGTTGCTAATAATATTGGATTGTCTAAATTCAAAGCATGCGCTACTATTCTATTTGCACCAACTGCTTCAGAATCATTATTTGGATTGCTTTCGCTGCTTTCCGCTCTGGTTTTGCGATGCAACATAGTATTGTGCTTTCGGTTACAAATTTTGCAACCGCTCTCAGCATTGCATTGCGTAAACAATTTACACAAGCTTGCACTTTTTTAACTTGAGCTTCGCGTGCTTCGCTAGACATTTCTCTAAATTTACTACAACTATATAAATTATGAAAGCTTTGATTACAAACCAAGCACTTGCGATGTGAATTGTTATACTGGTTTACTAAGGCAAATGATTTAACCTTCTGTGTGCTTGTATGAGTGGTTTGCTTATCCGAATATAAAGCTTCCAGTGAAACGACTCGATGTTTAAGGAAATTCAAAAATGTGTCTAAAGTAGGTAGATTGTTATCTATTAAACTATTTTCCCACTCCTTTTTTGAGGCAAAATCAAGCTTCCCAACAAGGATGTGAATCAAAATAGTGTCCCAGTAATCAACAGAATTTTCCAATGCTTGCAAGGCACGATAATTTATATTAAATTTATCCAATAACTGTCGTAATGTATTATGTGCATCTTTTCCTATTACTGGTAAATCAAAAATGGTTTGAATGTGTTTGTTTACAATTATTCGTTTATTATCAAAACGTTCGCAAATCATGTCCCATGCAATTTGATAATTATTGTCCGAAACTTGCACTGAACCGATTATATTAGCCGCATTAAGCAAGATTTTAAATATTGCAGTTTTTGCGCATCTCCGATTGACGCTTTACTATGAATAATCGCGACAAACGAATCTTTAAATTGGAGCCACTGATCAAATTCTCCATTAAATTCCGGAAGTTTAATTTTAGGTAATTGTACGTGTGACATATTCGCGACTAATCCCGTTTGCAATATTTGCTCAGTTGATTGCGACACGGTAGGAGTTTGTGTGGGTGGGGGTGCTATTTCTAATCGCTCAGTCGTTTCAGTAATAAATTTAAGAGCGGCATAAAAATTATCCTCAAACTCCGCCACTATTGCCTCATCGATACGACTTGCATCGTCTTCTGCGAGATCATCAATTTTTGCTATAATTTGACCATGTTCCTCTTTAAGATTTAAGATCTTGCTGGATCGCAACTTTAAATCTGTGAATTGATCATCACTGAACTGCTCTATGAACTTGTGAAACCGAGCCAAAGTTGCACTAAGCCTACCACGAGCTCTGCGCAGCTTTATCAATTGCTGTTCTACATTTGACATTATGAACCGATACTCTGACAACGACGAAAAAAAAGAAACGACAACCCAAAAAAACGAAATTAGGCAATGCTTGTTATGCTTAAATAAATTATTTTAAGCGAAATGATTAAAAAACAAAACTGTTTGCGACAAATGATCCCATTCCAATAGATGCTTGATTGGAAATAAAAAAATGGAAATATTTGCTCACCATACTTTTTCTGCTGTATTGAATTTCGTGACCACGAATATTGAATGATGCTGTTTTATTGATGCTTTTTGATGAAAAATGATTACCATGTATGGCGTCAAAAAATGGCTGCCTGTAGGCGGCACTTTGCTGTGCTGTAGCGTTGACGATGTTGACTGTAGTCTTGATCGCGATGGTTTTCACATCCGGCTCGATGGACCAAAATGTTTTAGCAAATGTATCTGCTAGTGAATGAATTGCTCGAAGGACCATAATATGTTATGTGTGGTGTTGAATGGTGTGACTAGGCACCTTTTTGTAAAATAAAACGACTCAAATCTTCGAAATATGTTTTAATGCGTCTAGTACTTAACGCAAAGTCGAATGGCCGAGAGCATCGGTCTCAACTGCTCGTCTTACAAATATATTTCTATTATGCGCATGACAGATAAATGCAAATTATAGAACCCTATCTGGTAAGGGGGTAACAATTCTACAAGTAAATCATAGGTGGTGCTAACAGGCCGTTAGAGGTACCTACCATTAAATAAAAACTACTGTTTGTGTTCAGTCTCTATTAAAAATAATAAAAAAATCTATTATTGTACATAATAAATAACTATAACAGATATTGTACATATAGTAAATAAATACAAAACATAAACAAAACATAAATCCAACAAAATTTGTAAAACTTTTTAAAAATTAAGATATACAACTCTCTTATACTATGGTACCTACATCACATTTTATTATCACATAAAATTCTATAAAAATAATAAATATACGAAATATCCAAAAACACTTGGATAATAATGTAAAACAAAATTAATAGTAACTCTTAGACTAAATCACATATTTTTTTAAAATAAACAATAATGTATTTTTTTAATACAAAATTGTATAAATGAGGGTAAAAAACTAATAATAAAATGAACTTATTGTTTTGGTATTATTTGCGATTGTATGAATTTTAAATGAATGTACATTTGTTAAGTCCTGCAATTTGATTAATTTATAAATATTAGAATTTTTTCTTTCAATTTCGTATGCTTTAATATGAACATTTAATCCAAGAACACTTAAATTTGTACAATAAAAATTAGATATTATTATTTTCAGAAATTAATATATTGCAGATGTAATAAATGATCGGATACCCAGATTCATCTACTCCTGTAGATATTGCTGATCTAGTATTGTAATTTATTCCATTATACTTGACTTTATTGGTTGGGATTACTTTTACATTAACAAACATCTTCTGTATTAATTGATTTAATTTTATATCATTATTAATGTCTATTGGTTTTCCACTTTCCAAAGTATTTTGCAACCCAATATTCATAGATAATAAGTGACATAATTTTAGCTGATAACGAATAGCTAATGTGTGAATAACATTTTTTCTTGAACATACTACTTTTGAGCTAATTTTTCCAATTCTATGGAAAGCCTCAAATCTAGTACATGAAAATGCACAAACTGGTCCAACTTTTAAAATAATACTTGGATAATGAAGAAGTATATGATACTTTGGTTTCAAATGAGTAGAAAAAATAGATATAAATAGTTCATTATGATTTTTGATTAAAGATTCAAGATATTTTATTTTGCTTGTACTTGTAGAATCTTTCATAACAATTTGTATTATATCAAATAACAGAAGATATAGTGACCAGGATTCATCACAATTATCTACTAAATCACCAACTAATATTCCAAAATAAATTACAAAACAAAACATTTCTGATGAAAACATAATCAAACATCCATTTTTTATTTGAGTTTCAATTATTTGTGGTATGCGGTTACCAATATCTATATGTTGATCATAATCAAAAAATTTTATTCGTTTATTTAATTCATCTAATCCAAAATACTGTTTAGATATTAAACTACCTAATATTTTAGCCATATCATATCGACAAATTCCCTCAAACAGATCGTGCATTAAATCCACACACATATTGTTCATAACGTGAAAACATTTCAAATCATTAAATATACAATACTCTTTAATGCCATATTGCTTATTTAGAACATATTCAGTGTAGCTTTCTGGATTTCTTAATAATTCTTTATTTTCAAAACAATTGAATTTAGATTCTTCTTTAGAGCATATACAGAATCTACAAAAGTAATTGGAAGAAAATGATTCCGTAAATCCAAGATCGAATTAACTCCCAGATTATCGCCTACAACCAAAATTAATGTAAAAAAAATTTGTTGTTCTCCGATTTCAGTGTTAATTTTAATTCCATTGTTTCCTAAATAAATGAATTCATTTAAATAATGTTTTAAAATGGCTTTATTGCCGAAAAAAGATCGATCACTAGAATAAAACAAACCCGCTAAAAATATGTTGACCAATTTTGATGAAAACTCTGGAGGAATTCCAGCTATCGTAAAATATATACCTCCAATTTTGTGTACTCCCGCATGAATTCCTAAAGGGTTTCCGCTTTCAAAGTCATCATAATATAAAATTATTGGCAGAACAGTTTTATCATTAAAATATTTTTTTGATTTTTAAACTAGTATTAAATAAACTACTAATACAAATATTTGATGACTCATTTTCTATATAGTTTTTAATAGGTGTAAGAAAATTTGGTAATTCTAAATTTTTTTTCAAAACTTGCCTTAGAGAAATTAGTTCAAGTTCACATTTTTTGTAATTAGTTGCGACAATTCCATGTGATCTAACATCATTCATAATGAAACCAATCAATGTTGGAATTGGTTTTATTAAAGTACTTAAATTTTCAAACATTTTGAATCGTTTATGTTCGGAATTAATATCATTCAACAAATTATCTGGAAAAATACTCTCAACTAGATCTTTTGAAATTTCAGGAAACGATTTGTAGATTTCATCTTTTATAAAAAGTAAAGTGTCGGTCAATAAAATATTTAAGTTTTCAACAATTTCTTGTACTAATTTTCTCGTAACTGATCGATTGTTATAAAGTTTCATTAGAAAAGAAGTTATGTAGTCATTAACATCATTTAAATGAACACCTACATGGGTTTCAAGTTCTGTATGATTTTGTCTCGATTGAGTGGAAAGTTCTACATTATTTGTTAATGAACATGACTCAATGTTTTCTACACTTCTACTTGAAACCAAAATATCATCATTTTTATGTTTATTTTTCATATGTTTACTTAGAGCATATACATTATTGTATTTGTTATAGCAACATGAACTAGCACAGGTATAGTACAAACTATTTTTATGAAGACATTTTAAATGATTAATAAATTTTGCCAAATTATAATAACTTTTAAAACATTCTTTGCATTTATACATTTTAAAATTTTAAATTTCATACAATCGCAAATAAATACCAACTTAGAGAGTTTTTAGATTCTATAGAGTTTTTATGACAAGTTAATTTTATTTACAATATTATATAGTATATTGGGAATATGATTATCAAATTTGGTTTTTATTTGGTACATTGACATTTGAATATATAACCATATGTGTTCAGATTCGAACGAGTATCGAAGATTAAACACGTGAAAAGAACGAAAGCAAAGATCGAGAGCTTTTAAAATTGACGGTACTTTGTATAATGTTTGGTTAATACTCACATAAATATTTCGAATTTCAGTATTATCACCCTCAACTATTATAAATGGTTGTAGTGTTAAATCTAACTACTGCAGCTTCAATATTTTTTTCTCTACTACTCCATTAACTTCTGCAGCAAGCTACACATAATACAAAAAAAAAATAGATTTTTTGACTTGTTCAAAAACATATTTACGATTTTACTTACATCAACTCTTACAACAATGCCCTCTTTAGATTCAGAAATACTGGGTTTCCATTGATTTTTATTTTTTGAAAGAGTTTTCTTCATAACATGACGGGTTTTAGAGGGAAGTAAAGACGCCAGCAACGACAGCATTAAATAATGGCGATAATCTGAAATTTATAAAATAAGTAAATGTCCGAGTAAATTACCTACAATAGCTATTACCTGTTGAAAAGGCTTCCGGTGGTGAATTTAATATATCAAGCAGTAATTTGTCATTATCATTTAAAATCTTCTGTTTCAAAGGCCCCAATTTCTTAAAATTATCTTCAAAATTTAAGTATAGACGGTTCTTGTTCGGAAAAATATAATTAAAATCACTATCAATCTAAAATAGAAAATAATATGAATTCAATTATTTTTAGAAATTAATTCATAACATGTCTTTACCAAAGAATGTCCTAATGGTGAAGCCAATACTTTGTACTCTTGATAAATATTATCTAAAGTTACATTAGATTGATAATATAGGAACCTTTCTTTATGTGTGTTGTTCCAATGTTCTTGAACACTTGACCAGGGTTCTATATTATTTTTCAACCAAGTTAAACTCTCTCCATTGTCACCACATAGATTTTCCTTATTGTTTTCATCACCATTGTTGTCGCTGTTAAGTCTCGACGCTAAAAGTTGCGCTTTGCGCAAAAAAGTCAGGGTGTTGCGATATTTATCGACTAACTTGCCTTTTGATATACCTGACTTGTTGTCCCTAGATTGACGTTTTCTCACTGGTGGCGTATAATAGGTTTCTTTTATTTCCCTTGGAAATAATTCCACTCTCTGATTAGCAATTCGATCGAAATCATCGTTAGTTAGACGGCTAAAATAAATCAATTTTTAGAATAATATTCAATTTTGTTTTATTTTAAAGTATTACTCAAATTCATCACTAAGATAATATCGCGTTATTATATCGCATAAATGACTTTGACACGTATTATCTAATGAGTTCTGTAGCTTGTAGATATTCAATATTGCGCTACCTATGCAGATTTGTTCCAATAACTTTTTCAAATTTAATGTGTGATGAGATTTTGCGACTTTCATAGGTGGCGAGTTAATTTTTTTAGAATCACTAGTACGTTTTAAAGTTGATGGGCCTGGTTGAGGTTGATCTAAGACTAGTTGAATTGGTGGAGAAACTCTAACCCAATCCAAAACATCATTTACACTTATGATAGGGGTGTTAGAATGAATCGGTTGCAATGCAATTCTTTCAGTTTCTGAACCCTGTAATAAATATATTTATTAAGAATTATCAATAAATATTTGTATTTGTTATAAATTATTTAACAATATTAAAAAATAATTAAAATCAACGTACTCGATTATGTGCATCGTTGGGCTCAAATATATTAACAGGAACTGACACCGAACTGACTATTGAACTCATATTTGAAGCAGTATCTGAGTTTATATCAGTTGTCGAAACAATATAATTCTTTATATTTTGTTCCACGTGAATTCTATTGGCCAACAATGGAACAAGCTCCTTTAAATATTGTGGATTATTTATAAGTGCAGGAAAGATCTCTGTGGTAATTCCATTATCTATGTAATTCATAAAATTTTGTTTTAATTATTTTAATAATATAAAAACAATACCAGTCAAACAACCGCACCAATCGATAACAATTTGTTTTCGATTTTGCAGTATTTTTGATATTTTATACATGGATCATATAATAACATTAATTTTAACAATTAATCATAAAGCTCAATTTAGCATTTAGGCCATTCAATTTTTTACAAGAAAACTGGATAAATTGGAAAGAATTGCATTCAATTTACTATTTTAGACCATCAAACTTTCTCCCCTCGTAAAAAATAATCTAAGAAGGCCTAAATTGGACTTTATTAAATTGCAAAATATATACATACAAAAAGAATAACTTACCTTCAAAAGCAGAAATTGTACTTTCACTTTCACCCCACAACAGTAATATGTCTCTAACACTCATGTCTCTGTCTTAAAATAAATGAATACCTAATTAAATTAAATTAAAAAACTTATAAAGCACCATGCATCTTTAAGAAGCTAGAAAACTTGAATGGTCCTGCAGAAAGCACGCGTCGATTCCCCACTCTAGGATAGCTAAATTTGTTTTTCCAGAACATAGTTTGTTTATGAGAAACAAATTTTGTAGTAAGCAAAAGAGGAATTTTATTTATTAAAAATATAGCATTATATTATGCTAAACATATATTTAATACAGTTTAATTTACAATATTAATATTTAAAATATTGTTAATTCTGGTGAACTAATAATTTCTTTAATTTTAACAATATATAATCGGATGTATATAATATGCAAATATCTAGCAGCGCATGTTAATTTTATTCTATAGAAATAATAATTTAGTATTTCTATAACCAACAGTATTTATAATAATATCAGTATATTACAACTATAATATCGATTGATATTTGGATAGATTTTTCGGCTATATGATGCAACGTCTTTGCAATTGAATCTATTGCGTTCAAAGCAATCTGCTTTACATGATATGATATATTAGTTTATTGATAAATAATGATTTGTTACTGGTAAAAATATTAAATAAAAATATGTGTAATAATAGTTATTTATACAACAAGTAGCAAAATGTAGGTTATTTTTTCACGAGTCGTAAATTTGTCCAACGAGGCGTCAGCCGAGTTGGACAATACGAGAAGTGAAAAAATAACTTATTTTGCTCGTGTTGTATACACTATTTTTTGCAATTTTTAATTAAAATAAAAAAATATTAAATATTAGTTAATAATCAGATGACAATCGGTTGCTTGATTCAAGCTTAATTTGTTATTAATTAGAGCAAGCATTGATAAAACAATTGAAATCGCCCCTAGGAACGAAAAATCAAACAGCTTCCTTCACATAATTCAAATCAAACAGAAGTGTTTACTAACTCAAATTTAATGGAAATGTTGCTTATATGTTTCTGTTTAGTTAAATATTCTTACTAATTGTACAATTAATATTGTTAATAAATAAAACATTGCGGTTTTATAACTTTTTGCCACGTTTTTAGCAATTTTTAAAATAATGAAAAAAAGTAAAAAGAGTGAAAAAAAGTAGAAAAAGAGTGAAAAAAAGTCTTTTTTTCACGCTTTTTTTTAGAACAATAAAAAAAGTAGGCTGTTTCAACATCAAAAATGGCAACTAAAAAGATGTCATTTTAATCGCAAATTGCAAAAATATATTTTTGCAATTTGCGATTAAAATGACAACTTTTCAGTTGTTGTTTCCAATGTTGAAACGGCCTACTTTTTTTACTGGTCTTAAAAATCAATGAAAAAAAGTCTTTTTTTCACTCAAATTTCTACATTTTTTCACTGATTTTTATATTTTTTCATTGAATTTCACAAAAATCAAGTGAACAAACAAACGCCCTGTTCGTTTTTAGGTATCTAGCGAGGTATCTAGGGGTGATTGCAATTGTTTTTCCATTGCTCACTTTGACTACTAACAAATTAAGCATAAATCAAGCAACCTTAAATTTTCTGAATGAATCAAATTATCATTTAAAAAGTTAATAGAAAGAAAATTGCAAAAAGTAGTGTATACAACACGTGCAAAATTAGTTTTTTTTTCATTCGTCGTATTGTCCAACTCGGCTGGCGCCTCGTTGGACAAACTTACTTCTCATGAAAAAAAAACCTACATTTTGCTACTTGTTGTATAAACTACTATTTTTTATACTAAATAAATATTAGCAAACTAATAAATATTTAATGGCAAAATAACGAATTGTTTTATCATTATAAATTATTAATATTCATTAAAATACTTTTTTATGAACAAACAAATTATAGCCAAATAAATCTATATGTTTGATCTTTAAATATTCTGTTCTCTCGGTGCAGTTCTATTTTCATCCATATTTAATTCAGATCCGGAGTTGATGGGAAGTATCTCCCAAAATAGGAGTCTGGACTTAAAAAAGGGGGGGGGGGGGAGTTAAAGGACAATGGTCCCAACGACCACCACATAGATGTAGTAGTGAATACTTGAGTGTATGGGCTAAAAAGACTGTATATAATACTATTGTTTTACCTCATTTTCAATTTGCTGGAACTACTAAAATAAATTCAATGATTTTCATTATCAACTAAGTAATATCTTCGGCGACTTTATGCCAAAAATTAAAATAACATGTAATTCAAAGTCTAAATCGTGGTTCAACAAAGATTTATTGGAATTATTAAAAATACGTGATAATAAATATAAAAAATTCGCATTTACAAAAAATAAGAATGATTGGAATGATTACCAACATTTCAGAAATTATGTTACAAATAGAATTAGAAATGATAAGACATTATACTACGAGCAATCTGTTGATATGAATAAACATAACGCTAAAGATATGTGGAAAACTCTAAAAAGCATAGTCTCTGACAAAAAAACAGAAAATTTCTGTGATTTAAAAATTAATGGAATCAATTACACGGAAAATGAACAAATTGCAAATAAACTTAATGAATACTTTTTAACTAGTCTAAATGAAATTGTTGACAATATTCCACTTTCTTGTGATATTACTGAACATGTGGTAGAAAATGATGTTGCTATATTTGATAGTTTTAAAATGATTACCGAAGAACAATTAGAAAAGATAGTTATTTCTCTTCCTAATAAGGGAAGTCCAGATCATTGTGATTTATATATGTATAAACAAATAATCAAAGAAATTTTGAAGCCTTTACTCCATTTAATAAATAACTCTCTTGAAATTGGAATTATTCGAACAAATCTTAAAAGTTCAACTATTGTACCAATCAAAAAGATCCCTAATACAAATAAAGCTGAGGAATTGAGACCAATAAACATATTATCTTCAACAACCAAAATTTTTGAAAAAGTAGTATATTTGCAACTTTCAGAGTTTATAAATAAAAACAACATATTAAATAAATTTCAATCAGGTTTTAGAAAAGGATATAACTGCGAGTCGGCTTTGCAATATATTTTGAATGAGTGGAACGAAAATTTAGATTCGGATTACATTACAACAATAATTTTTTTGGATTTTAAACGAGCATTTGGAACTGTAAACAGACACAGATTAATTCAAAAGTTGTATAATCTAGGAATAAGTGGAGTGGTTTTAAACTGGTTAGCAAACTACTTAAGTGATAGGAAACAAAATGTAAAATGTGGAGAACAAATATCAGATGAGTTGGAAGTAATTCATGGAGTGCCACAAGGCAGTATTTTGGGACCTCTTTTATTTATTCTTTACATTAATGATATTGGTAGTATATTGCAGCATTGTAGTTACCACTTATTTGCAGATGACACAGTGATATATTTAAGAGGTAAAGATAAAGATGTTACTAGTAACAATATTAATGAAGATATACAGAAATTAACACAATGGTTATATAAAAATAAACTTAGTTTGAACACAAATAAATCCAAAACTATGATGATAGGGAAAAAAACTGTGGTTGAAAAATGGGAAGAGAGTGGTTTTGTTATTGAAATAGAAAGTACTGTAATTGAAAAAGTTAAGTCATTAAAGTATCTTGGTGTTATAATAGATGAAAATTTAAAATTTAATGATCATATTGATTATATTTGCAAAAAAATTTCAAAAAAATTGGGGGTACTATATAGATGTAGTGAATACTTGAGTGTATGGGCTAAAAAGACTGTATATAATACTATTGTTTTACCTCATTTTCAATTTGCTGGAACTATTCTGTATTTGGCTAATACATGTGATATGAAAAGACTACAATTTCTTCAAAATAGAGCCATGAGAATTATATTGAGATGTGATAGATATACGAGTATTGACTATATGCTTAATATCTTAGAATGGAAACCTGTCAGTACAATTTGTGAAAAAAATGCACTTGTATTTGTACATAAAATTAAATGTAATGAAATGCCAGATTATTTTAATAATGTACTAACCACGTTCAACGATTTACACGACTATAATACTAGGAATAAAGACCGCTACGTCTTGAGCAAAAAAAAAGCAAGCGGACCCAAATTCAATTTTTTTCAAAACCCTTTTAAGATACAATATGTTGCCGATATCATTAAAAAATTGTAATACACAACAGTTTAAAAGATGCGTTATTGATTATTTGTAACATTTATTTATTTATTTGATTGTAAGATTTAGAGTTTATAATTTTGTTATTTATTTAAAATTACATATTATGTTTATTTTGTTATACTTTTTCTGTTATTTTTGCATAGCAATTTGCTAAATAAACGTTACTTATATATAATTCAAGATTATGAAGAGGCTCTTAGACACCGGTTTCAGTTAGATGTTCGAATTCTTACAGAATGCTGTAACAAATTAGAGAATAATTGTCATACTTTACGAACTTTAGTTATGCATGTAAGAAATGTATTGCTTGAAGATTTGTTGATTTCTTTATACAATACGATCTGGTGTTTATATAGATCACTTCGGACAGTTTTAGATGAAGGTAAATTGAAGAAATTATCAGATTCCTTAGAATCATCTAATTTTTTAAATTTGCAGATGACACGACTCAATGCGGAACCAATGTTTCTTTAGCAGCTCCCGTTAGAAACAATGGACAAGTAGGCAGACCCAAATACGATATAAATAAGCAGCAAATTCTACATCTAAGATCGCTGGGTTTCAATTGGTCAAATATATCTAAAATTTTACACATTTCAAGAAATTCCCTGTATCGCATGAAAAATTAATTTGAAATATCCAATGCTTTTATTAATACCAATGAATTATTTTTGACCATTTCAAATATCTTATCAGAAACACCAAACGCTGGTGAAGTATATGTGCTTGGAAGCTTGAGAGCCAGAAATATGCGAGTGTCTAGATCTAGAGTTAGAGAAGTTTTACAACAAATCGATCCAGTAGGAAGGGCCATGAGGAAGCGAAGAACTGTTAAACGAAGAGTTTACAATGTTAAACGAGCTAACTATTTGTGGTATGCATCTAGTAATAATTCAACCATTTGTATTTCACATTTTATACTTTAAGGCATATGGACTCTAACCACAAATTAATTAGTTTTCGATTTGTATACCACGGATGTGTGGATGGATACAGTAGAGCTATTATTTATTTGGAATGTATGCTTAATAATAAGGCTGATACCGTAATCTCACTATTTACTAAAGGAGTTGCTGATTTTGGTTTACCAAGTCGTCTTCGTGGAGACCATGGTACTGAAAATATAGCGGTAGCTAGATACATGATAAATGAAAAAGGTTTAAATCGGGGCAGTTTTATTACTGGGCGATCCGTTCATAATCAAAGGATCGAACGTTTGTGGTCTGAGGTAAATCGAGTTGTATCGAACCACTACAAATTTTTTTTTTTATTATGGAACAAGAAAACATCCTTAATGAGAACAGTGAAATTGACCTATATTGCTTAAGTTATATTTTTTTGCCAAGAATTCGAAAATCTCTAAAAGAATTTGTCATGCAATGGAACAACCATGGTTTCAGTACCATGAGTTTCAGATCACCGCTGCAGCTTTGGAATGTGTCTCTTATGGATGGAAATGGGCACGACGATGATTCCTTGTTTTGGGAGAATCCTAATCTGTATGGTATAGATGAGTTGGGACCTCTTCCACAAATTGAAACAGAAAATTACGTGATAGTTCCTGAATCGAATATTATTTTGTCACAAGAACAATATCAACAACTTTGTGAAATTGTCCCCGATCCACTTGAAAATGATAATCTCAATGGAATAAGCCATTACATACGGATTAGGGACATCTTGTATACTATATTGACATAATTAAAAATATAAATGAATTATACCATTTTATTTACGAACATTAAAACTATTGTAATACCAATTATAATTGTTTTCCTCTTAACAAATAAAACGGAAAACTAAGAAAAAACAATAAATCAAAAGCAATTTTTTTTTCCAATTTAAGCAAAAGCAAATTCTTTACAATTGCCTATACCAAAAGCAAGGTGATATTTAAAATCATTGTACGTTTTATGTATTGTTGGCAAATGCAATTGTAGACCACAGGTGTTGGCTTTAGGATACAGAAAACTGTCGTGTTCAAATATGATTTTAGGTGTATGCTCAAATCCAAGAGGCGGGGTTGTATCTGCACCAGTTGCAAATATAAATATATCTTGCGGAGTAATTTCGCTATCATCATCTACAATATTACGTATAAGAAAAAATTTCATAGTTGTTATACTTACGAGTATTACAAAAGATTTGGTAAATATACCTTCACAGTCTAAAAGAAAGTCTCTCCAAAATGAGAGCACGATTTTATATGGTTCTTTTTGAGCTACCTAATTCACTGAATTCGACTTCAAAAATATTTTCCAAGAGACCAGCTGTAATTTTCATTTTATTTTTACCCATGACGTCCCTGAATTTAGACGAATGGCGTCGAATTAAAAGATCAAACGAACTTACCTTAAGTGACGTTCGATCTTGATTATGTGATATCCCTTTTCCGAAATGATCATAATAGGTAGTAGCCTGTCTTCTACACGAAAGTCACAATTTTTAAAGTAGAGCGCGAAATTTGAGCGCCCTCTGTGTGTTCATCCTCGAGTCCACCCCGCTGTCCTCATTGTTTTTAGAGTCAATTATTCATTACCAGGGAAGATCTCTTCTTGGGTGGGTGGGACTGATCATTTCGGAAAAGGGATATCACATAATCAAGATCGAACGTCACTTAAGGTAAGTTCGTTTGATCTTTTAATTATGTTTCAATCCCTTTTCCTCATGATCATAATATGTAGATGTTTAAAGTATAGGTAATGAATGTTATTTGTATCAATTAAATAGACTAGCGGAGAATTAACAGTCTTTATTTTTCTATTCTCATCCATTTCAAAATACCAATGTAAATAGAGCAATGCTCATGTATTTAAAACTGATCTTGCAAATACCGACTTATTATCATTTACTGGTCTATTGTAAAATTTTGCAAACGTTTCTGAACGGTTTGACCAACCGGCCGTAGATCTAATAGTGTCGATACTGACCCCCGATCTTTTTGCGGCCGAAGTAGACGCGTGTCGTGTGCTATGGGCTTTAAATGTCTCAGTATCTACACCACTCTTCTTCAAAACGCACTTGACCCAACGGCTCAGGGTATCCTTAGCGGCCTCCCGATAAGGTTTCTTTATTGTAAGAAAAAGCTTTTTTGCTTCGGGTCCTCTTAACAATTTCGTTTTATTTAAATACACCTGGAGGGTTCTTGCCACACATAGTTCTGGTTTTTCATTAAAAAACGGTAAGTATAGTGATGGTTGCACTCTGTTTTTTCCTGAAGTTTTAATTCTAGCCGGAATTTTGAATTCAATAGCTTCCCGGATCACCAAAATATCAGCAACTTCAATAAGAGCGAACGTCTGGATTCGATGAGCGGTTACTAATGCCAATAACGTTATCAGCTTATGGGACAGTGTTTGTAAGTCAATATCCTCATTTGGGTGCAAAGTCGCTAGGTAATCCAAAACAATTTTGGGTTCCCATGTCGAAGAATATTTTGGAGCTGTAGGCTTTAAGTTGTAAAAACCTCTAAAAAGTCGTTTAATCTTATAATCGGAACCAATATCCGGGGAAATCATAAAGGCTATGGCCGATCTCCAAGTATTTAAACTTCCATATGAAGCCCCATCATTAAAATGCTTAGTAAAGAACAAAATTAAGGTTTCTATCGTTGCAGAAAATACATTAAATCCTTCGTCCTGGCAAAATGTCCACCACCTTTTTAGGCCTGATTCATATTGTTTTAATGTGGATTCAGTAATAGAAGCTAGGAGAATTGGTATTGCTTCTTCGGGAGTATTTCTTAACCGGAGTGCGTCGCTGATAATACTCCGACAACCAGGAAAAGCTTTCGCCAAAGAGGGTGTGGTTGTCTGTCGAAAGAGAAAAGCAAATCATGTTCTGGTTCAAGATAAATCGCTTTTCCTTTAAGCAAGGTCATAAATAGAGGAAACCACGGCTGGCTAGGCCAGTGTGGAACTACAACTATCCCTTCTGCTTTGTCACTAATTATTTTTTGAAGCACTCTTAAAATTACCGAAAATGGTGGAAATGCATAAAAGAAACAATTAGCCCATGTCACAGTAAAAGCATCCACGCACACTGCCTCTGGATCTGGATACCAAGATATAAATTTCTCGCATTTTCTATTATGTCGAGTCGCAAAGAGATCTATTTGTGGGCGTGAAAATATTGTGGAAATTCTTTGAAAAGCCAAATCTGATAACTGCCATTCGGTATCGCTTTTTATCCGTCTTGACTCAAAATCGGCTTCAACATTTTCCGATGATTTTATGTAAGATGCAAATATAAATATTTTTCGTTCCTCGCACCACTGCCAGATATCTCTAGACAGTTTGTTCAAAACAGGAAAACGTATGCCACCCATGCGATTAATATAGGCGATAGCCGTAGTGTTATCTATTCTTAATAACACCTCGCAATTTCTAAGATCATGGGCAAAACATTTTAAGCCGAAAAAAGTCGATAAAAGTTCTAGATAATTTATGTAACATAGCTTCTCTTCCGCATTCCAGTGACCGTGGGTTCTCTGTTTGTCACAGACCACGCCCCAACCCGTCAAAGAAGCATCGGAAAATATTTCCCTTTTAAATGTATGCTGTTTTATAAAAAAAATTCCGTTAACTATATGTTTTTTCCACCAAATCAAATCAGCTTGTATATAAGAAGGTAATATCATTGGAGCATTATAATTATCCTTGGCCTTTTTTAAGGCCAAATATTTTGCCCTTTCCAAATTTTTTGTATACAGCCAGCCATAATCTATGGCCGGACATGCTGCAACCAAAAAACCCAAGAATTGCGCAAATTCTCTAATTTTGCAAGTGGATGTAGAAATAAACTTGTTTGTGATATCTAAAATTCTATGTTTCTTTTCTTTGGAAAGTTCCAAGGTCATGGATTTGGAATCGAAAATAAATCCCAAAAACTTACACCGTTGTGACGGAATTAACTGACATTTCGGTTGGTTTATTAAAAACCCTAATTTGGATAACATTAAGCTAGTCTCAGTAATATTCTGTAAACATTCTGAATAACTATTTCCCAACAAAAGAAAATCGTCTAAATATAGAACCGATAAATATCCCCTAGATCTTAAATGAGAGATCACCGGTTTCAGTAATTTTGTAAATACCCATGGGGCAGTGCATAAACCAAAACAAAGACATGAAAATTCATAAAGGTGACCCTCAAAATTAAATCTTAAGAACTTCCGATCTGCTCCCGCTACTGGCACCAAAAAATATGCGTCCTTAAGGTCAATGGACCCCATATAGCAATTTGTGGAAATCAGCTTTATGGCCATATTCTTGTCTTCCAATTTAAAGTGTTCAGTTTTCAAAAATTTATTCAGTCTTTTTAAATTGAAAATAAGTCTTTTCGAACCGTCTGGTTTAGGAATCAAGAATATATTAGATATGAACTGATTCTTATCTGGTTCACACTCGGAAATTGCACCTATGTGTAACAATTTATTTACCGAGGTTCGGATATCTAATCTTTCCATCTCGGACCACCTTATTTCCTTCGGAGGCAATTTTTGTATAGGTTTTGATATGAACGGTATTTTATACCCCTCTAACCATGATAAAATTAGCGGATCAACAGTTATATTTCTCCAAGCAGATACAAACTGAGAAAGTCTACCTGCGTACGCAGTAGTACTTACATTTAACGTGACTGGCGACGGCGTGACTGGTTGGAAGTTGATGGTCGGCTCCGCTGGTATCGGTTGTAGTTCGCTTGAGGTTTGGATTGTTGGTGTGATTGCGCAAAATGACCCCGTCCGCTCGGATGCGCAGCTTTGTAATTTTTCGGCGGACGCTGGTAGTTTAAATGCTGGACTTTGCTCCCTGATTTTGTTGTAGCATTTGTTTGTTTGAGTGGCGTTTTTGGAGGCCTTAATTCCTCTCCCGATTTCTCAATTGCTTTGGCAGCCTTTACTCGATCTCCGAGATCCTTGCCAAAAAGCCATTCATCAGGAGGTGCTTTAGAAAGGGTTTCCTTTAAATTTTTATTGAGGTTGGTTCCTACCAATGTTCTTCCCGATTGAGAGTAGTTAAAATGCAGATCTGTCAATAATCTTCCAACGTCACTAGTAACTTCTATTAATTGTAACTTATTCCCCTCCCCTTCTTTTGTCAAAAGGGAATTGAGTATTTCACCCACGCCCGAAATGGTTGCACCAATCTGGGTTTGAAACTCGAGCAGACGATTGTCTCTCTTAACAGCTGCTTCATTCAATGTTGTAGACACTTCTGGGTTTAGCTTTGGGGCCTCTAGCAGTGGACAGTTTGCCACAACTGGATATTTTTCTATCAGTGTGGCACGGTTTTCGGCTGATAAACCATTTTTCAAAATGTAATCCCATCTTTTGGATATATCATTGTGAATGGGTTGCCCTAGAGATTTGCTTGAACAACCTTCATCACCCAGCCGTGTCAAAATTTCCTGCTCCAGCGGAATGTCCGATTGTTGTTCGTTGACACCACTGGAGTCTGCAATACCATATTTATGATTAGTAATCAGCATATGTATGCTGTTAATTGTTTCATTAAACCAGATTAAACTAGGCATTTGTCTTAAATTTCATCTCAAATGTGAGGTATTAATTATAATTAACATTAATAATTATCAATGTGAATTATTAATTACGACTAAAGTCCAATGGCACTTATAGCTTACATAAGATTGCATGGAATCTTATTTATCCCAAATGTGAGATTATGTGTTTTTCCTAACCTCACTTTCGATCCAAATTCTAGAAAATATCTCATAATTATATTGTAAATCTTACCATTTTCGTCTCGATTTTCGATTTCTTCTAGTTGATCCTTATCTGGGGAAGGATTTATATGAAGATTTAATTCCCTTAAGGGCGATCTTGTTCTTGACCTGCCACGTGCGTGGCGTTTTTTTTCGTAATTTCTTCAACAACTTGTCGATATTTTCTTTGATGTCGCTATCCGATGATAAGCTCGAGCTTGATGAACTTCTGCGTCGTTTGCGGTGTTTTCCCATACTTTTATTTCGTTAACACCGAGTAAAAACGCAAATCAGCAGAATAAACGTGTTGACTTCCGTGCACAAAAAAAAAGCAATGAGGACAGCGGGGTGGACTCGAGGATGAACACACAGAGGGCGCTCAAATTTCGCGCTCTACTTTAAAAATTGTGACTTTCGTGTAGAAGACAGGCTACTACATATTATGATCATGAGGAAAAGGGATTGAAACATAATTAAATCTAGTACATCGCCAGCTTGCAAACCTTCTTGAAATTGCTCGAGGGTCGGTCTTATTCGGGGAAAACCATAAAATTGGCGAACATCTGAAAATTATTAGACTAATAAATTTAACTAAATCCACAAGTAATTGAATGGTGTTACGTCGCATTAAAAAAAATATTGCGTTAATGATGGTGCCTTCTACCTACCGTCTTTCACATGCCAACATTGACATTTTCAGAAATTCATAATACAGAATGTTCTTGAATTTCTGAAATTTTTGATGATGCTCTGTGAAAGATGAGAATGAGACCCTCATTACTGCAAAGAAACATACTTTTTTTTTAAATACGACATAACACCTTTATCCCCTCGTGTATTCAATTATAAGAAATGCTTGACGAATATATCAAGTAAGTAGTCACGGTACAATCAAGGGAATGATCTATCGCTATATCAAAATTCGGAGATATTGTATTTGTTACATTTTAAATTTGTGCAATATAATATAATAATATTTCAAATTACTTTTCAACAATTTGGATTTTTCTTCCAAATTATTTATGAACTGGTATGCGGCTATAGAAAATATAGGCTCGCTGGCTAAATAATCTTGAAGTGATGTGATGTCTGTTATGTCCTCAATCTTCTGAATTTTTTCTTGCAAGTCCATTTCAATATCATTAATAGTCGGGAAATCAGTGGAAATTCCAATATTTAAAACCGAGAAAAAACTGTCCGAAAAAAAATGTGGTCCTGGTCCTCCATGAATAAGCGAAAGTGATATCAATCTTCCTGCCTCAAAATATTCGCGATTGTCCATTGCTTGTACATCTAGACGAATGTATTTTTTATCTTCACATAAAAATAATCGACAATTTTTTATGTGATTTATAGCCAATCGAAACATTTCGCGCGTAGGTCCTCCGATATCCACGGCTCCTTCTGAGTTCCCTTCTATATCACTGAATTTTACTGATATTTTGTTAAATGGACAAAATGACTTCCTTCGCATTGCTCTAATACAACAATTAAAAATATCTTCTCGGTATATATTAAAACAACTGATTTTATCGTCATTGACTAGATTATTCAGGTGTTTAATGATTGACTCCAGTGAAATATCAGTGTCATTCAAACTGTTTTGAATAGCTAACTCTAAGTCCTCATCAAGCAAATCTTCATCGGCAGGTTGCAGATTATCATCCTAACAAGAATTAATTAATTAACTATATGTTATCAAATGATTTTTTTGGGGAAATATTCTACCAAATGGTGTTGCCTAAAGAAAACCGCATTCATTCGTTTTCAGGCAACACTTTTTTTTGAAGAATTATCGGTAAGTTTTTTTTTGATATTTATTTGTATATTTATTTGTGATATTTATTATACCCGAAAATTATTTGTAATTTTTTTTCACTTGTGATGTTGTACCCGATATTACGCTAAGCGACCATCTCGGAGGAGCGAAGTTTCGCCACTTTCACCGACAGTCACAATTGGAAACATTGGGCTACGTAAACAAATGAATATGTTATGATAAAACGTCAATATTATACAAGCAATAATACGGCATAACAAAGTTACAATACAATAATTAGCTCTTTATTTAAAGTGTTCTGACATTTGACATAACATTTTATTTAAAATTTTAATCATTTGTTTAATCGCGCAAAGGTTTTATTTTTCGCTACTATCATGGCGCGACTTGTAATGTTATAAGTGATTTTTTTTAAAAAACAATAAAACAAAAAAAGCATTCAAAAAATTTAAAAAATAAAAGATGCACTAGATTTTCCTTGAAATCAGATTTCATATGATTGTATGTTGTGTTACACAACATACTCTTATACACTGCTCAAAAGTGAAAGTGTCACCCCCTAAAATTTAGACTGTTTTTGAAACGTAATAACTTTGGAAACCCACAACGGATTTTAATTCGGTTTTCGAAGTTCGATTGCGCCATTCTTTATTTACAGGTCATCTTGGTATGAAATTTAAAAAGTCTTAAACATTCTTTTTACATGATGGTATATAAAGCAGTGTAAAATTGGTCTGAGTTCAACCATCTCCCGTTGGCGTAATATTTTTTTTATGAATTTTAATGAAAAAATGTAAAAATTTGATGTCTTATCTCGAGACGGTTTTGAGATTTTTGTATTTAAAAGCCTAACGACGAAGAGGTAATTATTTTTAACACCAAATCTATTTTTACCCTAAAAGTGGTCAAAGACCTGTTAAATTTAAAGATAAGTATATAAAATTGAACACGATCACTCTTTGAATGGTTTTTGACAATTTGATGTGCAACTCGCTTCAATTTATAGCTAAAAGATCAACAATAAAATTAAAAAAAAATGTTATAAAACACAACAATTAAAATATTAATTATTTTAATTGTTGTGTTTTTTTGTTAGTGGCACTTAATAAAAGATTTTAAACCCGGTAGACAAGTGGTTCAATTGTGGTTTGTGTTAAATGTTGAATGTTGAAAATAAAAGTTAAAAGATAAATGTTGTTATATTGTTAAAATGTTTATTTTTTAATTGTTGTGTTTTATCACATTTCTTTTTAATTTTATTGTTGATCTTTTAGCTATAAATTGAAGCGAGTTGCACATCAAATTGTCAAGAACCATTCAAAGAGTGATCGTGTTCAATTTTATATACTTATCTTTAAAATTAACAGGGCTTTGACCACTCTTAGGGTAAAAATGCATTTGGTGTTAAAAATATTCACCTCTTCGTTGTTAGATGTTTAATTAAAAAAATCTCAAAATTGTTTTGAGATAAGACATCAAACTTTTAGATTTTTTTATTAAAAACAATAAAAATAAAGTATTAAGCAAAAAAATTGAAATGTTATATCATTTTATTGTTGAAATTTCCAACAAAATAGGAAAAAATTATTGTCGACTCTTTACCTATAAATTCAAGCGAATTCCATCTGAAATTGTCAAGAACCGTTCAAAGAATAATTGTGCTCAATTGCATGTACTTATCTTTAAAATTAACAAAGCTGTGACCACTCTTACGGTAAAAATGCATTTGGTGTTAAAAATAATTACCTCTTCGTCGTTAGGCTTTTAAATAAAAAAATCTCAAAACTGTCTTGAGATAAGACATCAAATTTTTAGATTTTTTTATTGAAATTCATAAAAAAAAATTATTACGCCAACGGGAGATGGTTAAACTCAGACCAATTTTACACTGCTTTATATACCATCATGTAAAAAGAATGTTTAAGACTTTTAAATTTCATACCAAGATGACCTGTAAATAAAGAATGGCGCAATCGAACTTCGAAAACCGAATTAAAATCCGTTGTGGGTTTCCAAAGTTATTACGTTTCAAAAACAGTCTAAATTTTAGGGGGTGACACTTTCACTTTTGAGCAGTGTATTTAAAAAAAAAAAGTTATACGTGGTATCTTTTGCAAGATTCCACTCTGTATGTTACAGTTAAACTCAAGCTCACAGTCCCTTATTGATAAATAACGAATGAATAGTGTGTCTTACCATATTCATAAAGGATGAAGTTCTTCCTATTTCTGCGTTTGCAACTTCTGATTCCGAATTCGTGTCTGTTGATGGGGGTCGAATTGTTTGATTTGCATTGACTGCACAGTAAAAATTTTCGTGTAAAATTTTACACGCAAACTACACTCAGAGTGGTGTATATAGGTCCACACTCTGGAGTGTACGTTCATGAGTGTAAAATGCATGTGGTAAAAATCATAGATCAAAAGGAACAATTAACACTAAAAAGTTGTTAAGTTTTACACGGAATCTTTATGGTACTTTTACACTATAGTATACAGGGTGTCCCAAAATTAGCCTGCCAAACTTAACCAGCAAGTTCTATGTACAAAAATAATGCAAAATGTTTTAATAAATATTGATCGTAAAATGCTTCCTAAGGGAGCTACAATCCCTTTAAGGTACGTTACTGAATATAGTTTTGTTTAAATATCTCCGAAACTAAAAAAGATAAAAAAATGAAAATTTAGGAATTTACTAATAATTTTATGCTTGACATAATAGGTTGACCGAGTTTTTAAAATTTAAAGCAGAAGCACGTCATATGGGGAAGCAATTGGGTAAAAACTACCCTAATTTTTATGTATATTGGTTTTTTTAGGTTTTGATGTTAAACTATAAAAAATTAGGTGTTTTTACAAAAAAAAGGTTCTCTTGTTAAAACTCGATCAAACAAACCGTTTTCGAGTAAAAGACATTTTTAAGTTTTATTGCATGGTTTAAATAGAGTGCAATACAAAAGTATTTCTCCCGGTTAATTTTTGAAGTATATTTTTTTTTAAACCAAATTAACTGCATTTTTAATGTAAACTAAAGTATTTTTAAAATACCAAAAAAAAATAATAAAAAAAACTGTAGAGGGGTGGTTGGGGGCGGTCAGGCGTTTAATTTTATTGAAGATAATGGGATCATATCTTACCTTATTTTTAAGTATTGTCACGCTGAATATGACACCATTTTTACTTTTTGTTTGTTGCAGTAGTTAACGCCTGTACAAATTTTTTTTGTTTTCAAAGTTACATAAAAAAAGTTTAATATAACTTTTTATAACAATATTACATCTTTACCACAATTACTTAAAATGCATTTTTTAAGTTTGAGCTATGCAGCCATCCTTTTACAGTTTTTTTATAAAGTAATTATTTTAATTAATGATGTTTAGAATACTATGACTGTGCGCGAATTCCGGAGATTTTTTTACAAATTAATTACATGTCTCAAATTATTGATTATTAATAATTAAAGTAATACGAAAGGATTTATTAATATTACTATTACTGTTACAATAGTTGTTCAAATAAATTGCCATTTTCTGCTATGCAAATTCTGGCGCGACGCCGTATAGCATGTGATGCTCGCATGATTTGAAAACGATTTTCTTTTATTTCGTTTCCAGCTAAATGAATTCGTTGAAGTAATTCTTCCCGTGTAGTAGCTTCAGTTGCATAAACTTTGGCCTTCATAAAACCCCATAAATAATAATCTAACGGGTTGAGGTCCGGCGATCGAGGTGGCCAAGGAATAGGACCATTGCGGCCTATCCAGTTAGCTGGAAAAGTTTCATTCAACCAGGCCCTAACATGTCGCCCAAAATGAGCTGGTGCCCCGTCATTTTGATAGATCATGTTTTGTCGTACATTGAGAGGAACTTCGTCTAAAAGTGGGATAAGATCATTTTGCAAAAAATGTAAATATTCCTGCGCGTTAAGACGATTAGGCAACACAAAAGGACCAATTAGTTGATCTCCTATAATTCCGGCCCATACATTAACGGAAAATCGATGTTGATAATTAGTACGACGTACCAATCGAGGATTCTCATCTGCCCAGAAATGAGTGTTATGCATATTAAAAACGCCAGATTTAGTAAAGGTCGATTCATCGCTCCAAAGAATATTTTGCAGAGCATTTTGGTTTTCTAAAATCCATTGGCAAAACTGCATTCTGGGTAAAAAATCGCCTGGCAATAAATCATGCACACGCTGATAATGGTAGGAATTGATTCCGTGTAGCCTTAAAATTCTTCTTATCTAAAATAAAATTGTTTTGTATTTTTTGCTTAATATTTACTTTATTCTTTTTTACAGTTGTCCTTGGCATATTTAATGTTCTTGAAGCATTTCTTAAACTCACTCGCGGATCATTTTCAAATAAATTTAAAACACGTTCTACATTATGCTGTCTTAAGGGTCTCCCTTGTCCACGATCACGTCGAAAATTACCTTCATTGCAAAGTTTTGAATGAATATTGACAAATACTTGGCGTCCAGGTATTCTTCCGTATCTGTTTGGAAATCGTCTTCGATATTCGCGCACAGCCGCACGGGCATTACCATTACAAAACCCATAAACAAAATGCATCTCTGCAAGTTCTTGATTTGTGAATCGTTGCATGTTGATGGTAAAAATAGTATTCTAAACATCATTCTTTTAAATAGTTACTTTGGTTTAGTGAGATACTACTTACCTACTTTGTTTATGTTTGATTTTTGTCAACAGAGGCACTACATAGACATGTATACCCAACAAATTAATCATACAGTGAAGTTTGCCAGTATACCTATCTATCCCTTCCTTGTTAACTTTTAAATTATCCATTTTTTCAAAATTAATTAATTTGCGTTTTTAAGATGAACCAAAGTATTTTTCTAATTTAAAAAAATAAAAAAAACTCTAGTGGGGTGGTCGGGGGCGGTCAAAACTTAGAAAACACATTTTGAATAATTATTGTAAAGATGTAATATTGCTATTAAAAGATATTTACTACTGCAACAAACAAAAAGTAAAAATGGTGTCATATTCAGCGTGACAATACTTAAAAATAAGGTAAGATATGACCCCATTATCTTCAATAAAAATGAACGCCTGACCGCCCCCGACCACCCCTCTACAGTTTTTTATTTTTTTCTAGGTATTTTAAAAATACTTTAGTTTACATTCAAAATGCAGTTAATTTGGTTTTTTAAAAAAAATATACTTCAAAAATTAACCGGGAGAAATACTTTTGTATTGCACTCTATTTAAACCATGCAATAAAACTTAAAAATGTCTTTTACTCGAAAACGGTTTGTTTGATCGAGTTTTAACAAGAGAACCTTTTTTTTGTAAAAACACCTAATTTTTTATAGTTTAAAATCAAAACATAAAAAAACCAATATACATAAAAATTAGGGTAGTTTTTACCCCATTGCTTTCCCATATGACGTGCTTCTGCTTTAAATTTTAAAAACTCGGTCAACCTATTATGTCAAGCATAAAATTATTAGTAAATTCCTAAATTTTCATTTTTTTATCTTTTTTAGTTTCTGAGATATTTAAACAAAACTATATTCAGTAACGTACCTTAAAGGGATTGTAGCTCCCTTAGGAAGCATTTTACGATCAATATTTATTAAAACATTTTGCATTATTTTTGTACATAGAACTTGCTGGTTAAGTTTGGCAGGCTAATTTTGGGACACCCTGTATATGCAAATACACATTATTTGTGAAGTAAAACATCTTTCTATAGAAATGTTATTGACAACAAATACAGATATTTGTACATAGTTCAGTGTAGATATTTCACACTAATTTAGTGTAAAATACATTTTTATAGAAACAAATATAATTAAAATGACTGTTATTATGTTGTTTTTTAAATCATTTTTACGATTTTGGAGTGTAAATTTGTAATTTTTGAAAATTAATTACTATATAATTGGGGTGTAAAATAAAGAAACATATTTAATTCAAATACTATTTTATTTTTAAAAAATAAGTAAAAAATGAACACACATAAACAAACGTAAATAATAAAAAAATAAAATATTAAGGTCAACTTAACACACTTAAAAAAAAATAACAATCTTAAAAATATAAACTTAAAAAAAAATCTGTACCCTAAAATAAAAATTATTACTATTAAAAAAATTGAGATCAACTTAAACAATTAATAAAAACGAGATAAAACAAAGTTACATACTAAAATAAAAATACAAAAAGGTAGCAAATTCTCGATCATACAAAAATGTGACGAGGAATTATATAATACTTAATACTTTTATATGGTTGTTTAATTTCATAGGGTTCTTTATATGTAATTAAACGAATATCAATTAGTGACTGCTTTTCAGTTGACTAGGTAAGAAATGCATTATACATTTTAGTTTTTTCTAACGTTTTCCAAGTTTTGGTTACAAACATTATACATTCATCAATAGAACAAATACTTAATATTTGTTGAAAAATAGGTAAATCATTTTTATCTACATTTGTACATATAAATAAAAAACGAAGGTTTGTACATGAAATTCAAATATATATATTTATATTCTGTTATTATTTTATTTTCAACCATACCTAATTCATTATTCAGCAAGTTTGCAAATATATATTGGTTACCTGAATAAATTGTAAATGGTCCGTGTTTTATTTTTGTAGCATACTGTTCAGATTTCATATGATTAATAGACAACTGGTGACGATGAGCAAGTGTCTTTGGTAAATTTTTAAAAATTTTAAATTTTGTAACCAGATTTTTGAAATATCCGTGCTTTGCTTCTAACCGCATGCACCAATAATAAATCAAAGGTCCCATTAGTCGAATCTATCTGGGGTAATGTATCATTAGATGATGTTTGGGCAAAAGATTTACTAAAAATTCATTTCTAAAACTACTATGATGATAGTTAAGCAAAATTTCAAGTTCATACGTGAGATTAATTGGAACTATTGGTGCAAACACAATATTTATTATTTGCAACAACATTGTAATTATTTTCCATTTATTGTCAGAATCTGATAATACATCAGCTAAAATTAAGGGCAAATTTACTATTAAAGTCCATGTTTGAGCAGCTCGTTGATTAATGCTATGTCCACGTTTATTTAAATTGATATCACTTGGCTTAGTACTGCGATCTAAATAACCAAAATTGAATGCTTTTATTCTTTCGTTAATTATCGCTATTGATATTTTATGTTGATCAATTAGAGACTGCAACATTAACTTTATTTCGTATTGGGCAACGCCTTCCAAAATATCGTGCATAATGTCGAAGGATATATTTTTATAGTAGGATCCTTCAAATTCGGAAACAAATCTACTATGGCCTTGGCAAAAGTAACTTTTAAAAATTTAGGCATTTGATGTCCGTACTGCTCGACCATATAGCCGACAGTTATATTTACTAGTTGTCGCCTAGTTCTATTCGACAACATTTTTTTTCTTGATACTCCTCAAAAATGATGGAACCGCCACGATTTCGGAGCTGAGTTTCCAAAGTCTAAAAATTCGTTAAAATCGAATTCATATTAATATAATATTTCTAATTTTTAAAATTTAAATCACCTTTGTGTCAATAGTTGTGTTAATTGTGGAGTTAGCAACTTGATTAGGTATTAAAAATCCATCGGTATCAATGTCATGTGCGACTGGCATATTTGAATTATCGTTTGATGACGTATTAATCCAATTCAAAATATCGATACTGCTGGTGCTACTGTTAGTTAGAGTCTCGGTTAGAGTAGAAGAACCTGCTTCATTCGAATAGATTTCAGTATTATCCGAAATATCATCGACCCCTTTGCATTTAATAAATATATTTGGAATGTTTAGTGAGATTAAATCTATTAAACAATCTTCTTCAATAATTGCATTTTCTGAGTCACAAAAATATATGACCTCATTGGAAATGCTGAATTTTTCTTTAGCTAAAAACATGCAACATTTGTATTAAAAATACCAAATAGATAGAAAATACTCTTAATTGCAATATAAAATAATTTTAAAGTATTTTTTCCGAATTTTTTCCTTAAAAATGAAATAAACTAAATTCAGTAATTGGAGCTTTTACACAAAATAATTATTGTATATTAATTTATAGTATAATTAAGTATAAAGAGGATTGCATTTGTCTCGGCATTTGTATTTGTGATTTAGAACACATTTTAAAAATTATGTATTTAAGTGTACTTACCAATTGTAATGATGTCACTAGCACAACTCGTTTCATCCACTTTGCAATACTTTGGTTTTTAAATGTTAATTTAAATAAAAACATTATCACTTATTAATTTACTGGCTGATTCACCAAGTATTCCCGAATAATAATTTAGTGTGACTGTGCTTTCCAAGCTGCCGAGAATTATGACAAGTTCTAACAAGTATGAAAGGGGCGCGGATGAACGCTAGTTTCCCAAATTTACACTCAAAAGTGTTTATTTCATACTAGTATTGTAAAACAACACTGCATATAGGAAATCATTTCAAAATACAATACATAATAGCTATTTTCCTACAATCGCATATAACAGTAAGCCTTTGTGCTTCCATTTGACAACGAAAAGTTGGCGTTTTCCGAGGAGTTGTCACTTTCCCGCTCTAGATCTTTTTGCTGATTTTCCCGCTCGCTAAATCAAAACAATGCAGTAAAACAATAGTTTTTGTTTTTAGAAATGAGCGTTTCTTGGTTACCGATGATATAATCACATTTTTATTTGTTGTCAAAATATTTATTTTACATTTTTGCAACAAAAATTTAATTTAAAATCGATTGTAGGAAAAATCTTGTGTGTATTTCGAGCGCAAAGTGTTTTTGTCGCTCTCGCCAGATTGTCGTGCTCCGCTATCGCGTTGCACGACAACATTCTGGCTCGCGCGACAAAGTATCACTTTGCGCTCTTAATACACAATAGCTATTTGTGTTTTTCTTGCGCCGGGGTTATGTTAGGTTAGGTTAGATTTACCATTTTGTTTGTTATTTTTGCGCAGGGGTTATGTTAGGTTAGGTTAGATTTACGATTTTTTGTTATTCTTGCGCAGGGGTTAGGTTAGGTTCGGTTAGATTTACGATTTCGTTTGTTATTCTTGCGCAGGGGTTATGTTAGGTTAGGTTAGACTAGATTTACGATTTTGTTTGTTGATTTACGATTTTGTTTGACAAAAAATGTATTTTTGTTTTAAATTCTACTTGTGGCCTTAATACAAACTTAAAATACTATTATACTTAAAAAAAAATCAAAAACAAAAAAAAATACGAAAACTAACAAAAACCTTTTTGCACGATCGTGTAAAACGATCAGTTTGCTTACCGCACAAGTAAGTGCGGTAAGTATCAGTTTGCTTACCGTACGTGTTGAACCGAATTCAATTCGGTTCAACACGTACGCTCTTTTCTCTTTTTCTTCTTCTTCATTTTCTTGATCGATAACCGTGTACTGCTACCAACCAACTAAAGTTAAACAAAACCAAAGCGGCGCGTAATTCAAAATTATCGCCCACAGTCGGCCAGCCCTGACTATGTTCGCCCTCGAACATAACAAGGGTGTATTATACAATTCAAATGGCCTTCTGTAGTAATACAATCATAAATTGACATTAATTATGCAACATAAACTAAAAACTAAAATCATAAAAATCCAAGAAGTACATAATTGCAACAGAAATTGCATCATAAACCATAATCATAAGATATGTCATAAACTTAGACACACAATACAATGCAGAAACATAAATATAAACGGCATTATAAAGTGCATATAAAATGCATCATGAGCATAAAAATACTAAACATAAATGTAAACGTCATAATAAAGTGAACATAAGATACGTTAAGAACATAAAAATAAAACACTTAAACATAAGATATGCCAACACATAAAATATGATTATTCATCAGAGTGAGTGGTCCACATCCTCATCTGATCCGGAGCGCAAACTGATTCAAACGGAATCTGAGTAATCTGAAAACCATCGACCTCACCGATTACAAACCGATCTCGATCCAATACTCTTTTTATTTCATAAGGTCCCCTAAACTTTGGCATCAATTTCTTATTATAACCCGGAGTAACATCCACGTTTTTGATCATAACGTAATCACCAACAGAATAATTCGTTACCGATTTTCGTTTTTTGTCATAATTAGTTTTATTTTCAACTTGTAACTTTTCGATATTTTGTACCGCGTTCTCCCGTATTTGATCCAACTTTCGATCATTATTACCTTGAGATTCTAAAAATAACCTTAGCGCGTCGTTTATTTCACCAATTTGATTGATACCAAATAAAACTTTACTAGGAGTATCTTGAAGAGCTCTGTGAATGGTGTTGTTTAGTGCAAATTCAACTTTTACTAATGCAACATCCCATTTTTCAGGATACAACGCAACTTTAGATAGCATGGGAGTTATGACACGATTACTTTTTTCTATCTGACCATTGCATCTGGGAGTATGCGTGGCAATTAGAACGTGCTCGATAAAATGGTCCGACATAAAACTGCAAAACGCGTTACTCGTAAATGAAGTACCTCTGTCCGAAATAATTCTATGTGGCTTACTATATATCTGAAAATAATATCGAAGATGTTTTATTACTTCAGAAGTTTGAGTCGTTTTACAAGGATACAACTTAATAAATTTTGAAAAACTGTCAATAATTTCAAAAATATATTTATAGCCTTTACTAGTTTTTTCTAAAGGACCGTAATTATCGATGTGTAATGTTTGAAACGGTAACTTGCCCTTTTGTATTGGATGTAAAAATCCTTCCGGTTTACCGCTATTAGGGGAATAAGCTATACACTTCAAACAGGCTTCAATATAATTTTTGATCCTTTGACGCATTGAAGGAAACCAGTACGCACGCGTAATGTATTCGTAACATTTATCTAATCCGACATGGCCTAGGTCATCGTGACTGTTTTTCAACACATTGTTTTCCATAGACTCAGGAACGTAAAATAATAAATTTCCCGACTTCTGGTCTTTTCTATAGACAAGTCCCTCTCTTAATTCAAAACGAGAATCTTCTTCATTTTCTAACCTGTCTCTTAAAATTTTAATTGAGGGATCAATATTTTGCTTAAATGCCAAGATTTGTTCAAAAGAATTCGGTTCCACTATAAGAATGTTATGTGCCCGGCTAAGAGCATCGACATGATTCATTCGCTTTCCTGGTCGATGAATAATAGTATAATCGTAATCTTGTAAGAATAGTGCCCATCTGGCGATTCTAGGATTTACACCTTTTTTCGACATAGTTAACCGAAAACTGTCGCAATCCGTAACAATTTTGAAGGGTCTACCGGACAAGTAAATATGAAATCGTTTTATTGCATTGATTACCGTTAAACATTCAAGTTCAAAACTATGGTACTTCCCTTCGCAAGGGCTCGTTCTTTTACTATAATAAAATACTGGTCTGAACTTGCCGCATTCTTGTTTTTGTAAAAGAATCGCTCCAAAGCCTAAAGCACTTGCGTCACAATGCAATTCTGTTTCTAACTCAGGTGCATAAATGGCTAATATTGGTGGTGAGACTAATTTTGATTTTAAAAGATCAAACACGCGCAATTCATTTTGACCAAACGTGAAAACAGCATTCTTTTTTATCAGGTCGTACAAAGGTTTTGCGATTACCGAAAAATTTGGAACAAGCCGTCGGAAATAGCTAGCTAATCCAAGGAAACGATGTACATCATGTGTACTTCTAGGTATGGGATACTCTGTTATAGCCGAAAAGTTTGACGGATCAGGTCTGACGCCCTCTGAATTTATTAAGTACCCTAAATATGTAATTTCAGTATACAAGAATACGCATTTATCTAATCTAAAAAAAGTGTGTTTGTTTTTTGCAGCTATTTGAAATACTTTCCGCAAAATTCGCATATGCGCTTCGATGGTTGTCGTGGCTATCAAAATATCGTCTAAGTATAATAATACATATTTCATCATTTCTAATCAGTTCACCAAAAATTAATGCAGTATATCTTTGAAAAACTCTAGGTGCATTGGTTAAGCCAAATGGCATCATTAAATATTCAAACTGGCCTAATGGGGTTATGAACGAAGTATATTTAACTGAGTCAGCATGCATTGGTACATGGTGAAATCCGTTTTTCAAGTCGAGCGAAGTAAAATATTGTTTTCCACGAACCCGATCTAAATGGTCATCTATTAGCGGTGTTGGATAATTATCTTTCACGGTAATTTCATTTAGTGCACGATAGTCGACACATAACCTAATTTCGTCATTTTTCTTCCGGCCTAAAACGATTGGACTTGCATATGGAGAATTGCTAGGTCTTATGATATTATTAATTCTTAATTCGTCCAATATTTGAGACAATTTTTTCTTATCATCATAAGAAATTCGACGTGGCCTAAAAGTTATTGGTTGTTTATGTTTTAACGTTATTGTCATTGTTAAATCGGGACTGGCGCTTTCGATTGTTTTTAATTGTTGTTCATAATCGCGGTATACAGTTTTTACATCGTTACTGATCAAATTACTAATATTACCACCCACTCTGAAACTCGAGTGAAAATTGTCAGAAGCCTCGTAATTAATATTCATAATTTCATCAACATCCCTAATACTTTGTTTATCATTACTTTGATTGACCTGGGAAGCAGAATCCGAAATGTTGTTTTCAAAAATAGAGCTGAAAATTTGCATTAGACAAAAAATCTCTGCCTGGGATACATGCAAACTCGTGGTAGTTTCCGGTACTATATGAAACATGACAGATCTTTCCGCGTTGTTAATGGTAACATTTTTTCTAAGAATTCCAATCACATGCAAAGGTGATCCGTTAATACCCTTAAAATGATTCGGTTCTTTACATAATTCTATCTCACCCGCATTAACGTATTTAATCTTCAGCAAACTGATCGGACTTCCCGTATCAATCAAAGCATTGATGTTATACATACATTTACAATTCAATTCATCAATAAACGAAATATTAAAATTAACAAAATATGGTGGAATACTCAACCCTGCTTCCTCTACAACATGTGTGGTACTGTCTAGTACTGGTGTTGCTGCTGCACTTGAAACCGAACATTGGTTTGCCCGATGACCCATGACTCCGTAGCGAAAGCAGCAGCTCCCTCGTTCTCGTTTCGGTCGTCTACATTCCACAGCTCTATGTCCCAGGTTCCCACAGTTGAAACATTTTAAGGGTCCAGTCTGCCGAACTGGTAGCTGATTACTTGCATTAGAACTTCTTAGGGCGGGTCTCTCTCTCTGCGTGGCTGGTACAGATGGCGTGCCAACATCGGTTTGATCGACTACATTCATAACCTGGAGCAGCTCCGATAAACTTGTAAATGTTCGCATACGAGCTTGCGATTGCAAATTTTTGTTGTCGAATGCATCTATTATGTAGCCTATCATGTCCACTTCCGATAGTTCCAATCGATTTCCCAGTTTAATTTTTTCTCGGTAATAAACGGAGAAAGCTTCACCTCGTTTCCACCTTCAAGCCTCAATTTTTTTCTGAATTTGAACTCGTTCTTCTCGATTTGAAAAATTGCTCTCCAATTCCACTTTTAATTGGTCCCAACTTAGGTTCACGTGTTCCACTTTCGAATGATACCACATCTTCACGCTGCCTGACTTCTTTTCTACAACTAAAAGGTGTAATAGCTTAAAATCTACCTTGTAAATGTTCTGAACGGCATCTATTCTCTTCAACCATGATACCACGTCCATTTCTTCTGAATTTCCATTAAATTCTGGAATCAATGCAGACAATTCTTTGTTCGAAAATGTAGTCGGCATCGTTGGCGGCTGATTGCCAACTACTGGTTGGTTTAGGTTGTTGTATGCGATGATGGCTTGGACCGTTTGTTGGATTATTTCGTCTCGTATCGGATTTGCAGCAATTCGCATCTCTATTGCCGATTGTTCAGTTCCCGATGAACATTGGGAACTTTGCTCGCTGTCGTTAACGAAGTTCAAGAAGTCTTGATTCATTTTTTCAAAGTTAACCTCACTTTTTCCATGCGGTTTCATAAAATTCCAAAAAATGTCAACTATACCGGCTCGTATTATTAATTCTTCGAATCCCTCTTCTGATACTGATAAGAAAAACTTTAGGAATGCTTAAATAACACTCGAATACTTTCTTAAACTTTAAAATTTATTATTTATTCAAT
>CAUVYR010000295.1:0-57742 GCA_963556235.1 Cryptophagus acutangulus | reverse complement strand
CCGTCTAAAAACGGCCCTAAGAAAACAGTTTATATATATTAATTATTATATATTAATATTATATATTAATATTTACTTCAAAAATTTATCATGTTGTAATATGGGGGGTTGCAAATTAACCAATACGCAAATTACGCCAAATATTTTGTCAATGTGGGAAATTAAGTGCCAAGGAAACGTGCCATTTAAAATATCAGATATTCTAATCCTCGATTTATCAATTTTAACGTACACCCTAGTTTGCGTAATTTCTCTATTTTTCAAAGATTCTTCAAGAGAAAACTGTTTTTTTTTTTGTCTTAAAAAAGTTGGTCGTATTAATTCAATAAAATTTTCCTCGCAAATTGTATCGATCAAAAAGCCTTTAACGACCATTACAGCATCTACTGATGAAATAAGTTTATTAATAAGGCCACTCTGCTCAAAAATTGCCTTATCACTGGCCCGACCACCATAAGCTTTAGAATCGTACGTGATCAAGCCAGCAGGGCTAATGCCAGTCATAAATTTTGCAGTGTTGTTAGAGTAATCCCAGCAAACACAAATATAATGGGCCAACGTATAATTTATGTACGGTAGCCGCTTTTAATTTCATTGGCCAACTTATGGTCATCGGCATTGGCCCTGTTTAATTCTGTCACAGCGGCCGATGAAAATCCAACGATGTAGGCCCGGCATTTAGACGAATACATAATTTACGCTTTACCGTAAGTGGCCCAATAATTGGCCTTTGTTAAACCGTTGCTGGACATGCATTGAAATTATACGTTTAATATTATTTTGGCCAGCATTATCCCTCTATTCAATTATATTTTTGTTTATTCTTAATAATGTAAAATAAATAATCAAAATTATATTTTTTTTAATTTTTATTATAATAAAGTTATTATAATTAACACAAGACTGCAGAAAATTGCAACAAAACATTGACTTTGTAATATATAAATACATACGTACATATCAAAATAAAAAAAAAATTCTTAAAATTTTTAAAAAATCAAAACATTAAACAATCATCACATTTTCGATTTTTAAAATCATCACATTTTTTATTTTTAAAATGATCAAAACATTAAACAAAGAGATCAATTTTAAAAAAATAACACATAAACTATAAGTAATAACATTTTTATGCATAATTTTTTCTTTATAAATTAAAACAAACTAAAATCTATCACAAAACATGTAAAATCTAACAGGAAATAATATAATTTATTAAAAAATTGATGTCTCTCCACAATTTAAATAATATTTATTAAATAAATAAATATAACGTTTTTTGCAACAGTGTTTCGAGTTTTTATAAACTCATCATCAGGCTTAGAAATTGTATATAGTTTTTTTTTTAAAAAAAATATAAGATTATTACTATTACAATTAGGAAATAATATTTATAAAAATATAAAAAAATAAGAATTATATACATTTAGAGTGTTTACGATCCTGTTAATTTATTTTTAATGGATGATAGTACATGTTAAAATACGAGTATAAGTCAATAAATGAGAATACGATTTAGTAAAAGGTGTCTATTTATATATGTAAAAAATATATTTATTTTTTTAGAATTGAATATAAACTGGTTAAATACAGAAATTTATTATTTTGTCATATTATTTGTTTTGTTACTGTGAGATGACCAATTTGGATTTTAAAATCTGACAGATGAAAAATAAAAAACCTGATACATAGCCCAAAAAAATAAGTTCATTTAGCACTTATTTTAACCAGTTTATGATAAACCTTCAAAAATTAAATATATTTTTTAACATATTTATAACTTATACTAAAACATTTATCGACTCAATTTAGTATCTAATATCACTCAATAAATATAAAATGATAGTACCGTAAGTACTTTGTATATAACGTAAACACATAAAAAAAAACAATAAATCTCTTTAAAAATATGCAAAAAGCAAAACAAAAACATGTATAAACCACTGTAGCGGGTATTTTAGTGAAACACAGAAAAGAATCAACCAAGGTTGAGTAAAATATGAAAATCTATTCTTTTCAATCAGTACAGGACAAAGGTATGTCAAAAACTAACTACTGTCAAAAGTCGAGTGGTTGGTGCCCCCTATGTCCTTCTTTTCCCCGCCTTAATGATCGGCAACCAGCAATACGCGATTGAGTGATCTGTGTTACCCTACATACTCCCCCCCTAGTAAAATACGGTGAGTATGAACGGATGATTTAATCGCGTAATCGAGTAGGTAACACGATTTTACGTCCGTATCTTGATTGCGGTTGGCCGGGTTTGACTTCGGGGGTTTCTTCCTCTTCTGATGAATCGCTATCTATCGGTGCCGGAGGGTTGTGGGTGGCTCCGTCGCATGATCTGTCCATAAATGCTGGTTTGAGGCGATCGATGCTAATTCTCTTTTGTTTGCTTTTAACAAGGATGTCGAAATACTTCTCTGATCTGTTGACAACCGGGTATGGACCGTCGTACGGTGGTTGTAGAGGGGGCCGGACTGCGTCGTGCCTGACGAAAACGTGCGACGAACTTTTGAGCTCCTGGTGTACGAATACTTTGGTGTCACCATGTCGAGATGTCGGTGTCTGTTTAAGCGCTTGCATAGTTTGCCTTAAATTCGTTACGAATTCGTGCTCACTCGCTGTTGGTGGTATCTGATTTGTTCGTTGTAGCATCTCGCCTGGTAATCGTAATGTGCACCCGTATAACATCTCCGCGCAGGATGCGTTTAGATCTTCTTTGATCGCACTCCTTAACCCGAGGAGTACCAGCGGCAACGCGTCGGTCCATGCGGGTGAGTTTCGTAGGTGACACGTGAGTGCGGCCTTCAATGCCCGATGTTGGCGCTCTACTAGGCCGTTGGCCTGTGGGTGGTAAGAGGTTGTTACTGCGGATTCGATACCTAGGTAATGTTTAAGTGCGGCGAACAGGTTACTCTCGAACTGTCTTCCTTGGTCCGTCGTTATTTTTCCCGGTATGCCGTAACGAGCGATCCATCCTTCCAAAAGGGTACGCGCTACTGTTTCCGCTGTTTGGTCTTCAATCGGAAAGGCTTCGGGCCATCTTGAAAAACGATCGATCGCGGTCAACAAGTATCTATATCCCTTTGAGTACGGAAGAGGGCCGACTATGTCTAATGCTGGGTTTATACAGTACCTAATACTTAAATCTTTAGTCTTAACATTTAATACTTAGTACTTAAATGAAAAAATGCAGTTTATACAGCTTCTTAACACATCCTTAAGACATGCTTAAGCACATGCGCATTTTGCAAAAGATAGAATTTCACAGAAAGAAAAAATCAAATAACAAACAAGTGTAAGTGTAAAAGTGTTGTTCTGAATTGTCATAATAAACAATATACTAGTAAAATAACAAATAATGCCGCTTGAGGACGACATATATTTTTATGGATTGTTTTTACTAGCAGGTAGCACGGTATTTCTTTTAAATAAGAAAAAGCACACAAGGGCTCAAAGACGCTTCAAAGTAAGACCGTTGAATAGAAATAAAATAAAATACGGTCACTACCACACCTTGTTCAATTATATTAAACAAAACGATGAGGAACAATTTATTAAATACACCCGGATGACGGTAAATCAATTCGATATTTTACATTCATTACTCGCCCCAGCTTTAAAAAAAGAAGCAAGCAAAAATCCTATTTGTTCCGAAGAACGTTTGGCCATGACTGTTCAGTAGGTACATATTTTTTTAGAAGGATATAATTATTACTCATTAATTTTTAGCTTTTTAAGTGAGGGTTGCAGTATG
The DNA here is from genome assembly GCA_963556235.1 of Cryptophagus acutangulus. Lineage (NCBI taxonomy): Eukaryota > Metazoa > Arthropoda > Insecta > Coleoptera > Cryptophagidae > Cryptophagus > Cryptophagus acutangulus. Next base: position 53,982 of record CAUVYR010000295.1, on the reverse strand, counting down.
CAGCAGATAGCATTGGATTATTATATTGGAAAAACCACAGCCCATAAAATAATTATTGAAACCTGCGAAGTCATATGGGATATCTTATCAATGATAGAATTGATTTGTCCTAATGAAGTTACATTAAAGAATATTGCAAAAACATTTTATCACAAATGGAACATGCCGAATTGTATAGGAGCGTTAGATGGTAAACACATCACAATTCAAAAGCCTAATAAAAGCGGCACACGTTTTTTTAATTATAAAAAAAATGAACAGGTACCTAAGTTATAGTAAAATTCAAATTTACAATTGAAAAAGTTATATATTTTTTATAGTATTGTTTTAATGGCAACTTGCGATTCATTTTATCGCTTTATTTTTGTTGATATTGGGGGATATGGATCCAGTCACGATTCCACAATTTTTAAAAACTCTGGATTTGGAGCTGCTATATTACAAAAAAATAACAATTTAATTAAATTTCCGCCAAATGAGAATTTACCAAATACAAAACAAAAATTTCCATATTTCTTAGTTGCTGACCAGGCTTTTCCATTACATGAACGGATTATGAGACCGTATCCTGGACAAAACCTTACAGAAAAACAAAGGATTTTCAATTATAGACTGTCTAGAGCTCGTCGAACTATCGAAAATGCATTCGGGATTTTGGCTGCAAGATGGCGAATTTTTAGAAAGCCAATAATTGCAAAAGAAGTTAATGTAGAGAAATTTGTAAAAGCATCAGTTGCGTTACACAACTTTTTGCAAACCAAAGAAATGGAAATTCCAGATTCAAAAAAAACATATTGCCAACCAAATTTTGTTGACACTGTAAATGAAGATGGAGTTTTATCAACTGGAACTTGGAGAGAAGAAATAACGCCTCTCAAATCTGTTGGCCGAATTGGTGCAAACAACGCCGCAATGACAGTAAAAAAGCAAAGGGATGTCTTAGCAGATTATTTCAGTTCTGACTATGGTTTCGTTAATTGGCAGTGGGATTCTATTTTAAATAACGCGTGGTGAACTATTATTATATACTTTTATTATTAAAATATTAATTATAAATAGATATGAAAACAAATACATTTATCTAATCCAACAATAAATACAAAATTGCTTTTTTTAATGCTTTCTTTTCTTCCATAGTTTTATTTTTCAACATTAGACCCACTGTGCGGCCAAAGGATAAGTCCTCATCATTTAGTTCAGTTGGCTCATTGCTTTTATTAATCATTATCTTATTAAAATGGTCAAACGAATTTTCTAATGATTTCAATGTATTTTTTTCGGACTGCAAAGTGTAATTTTTTTGCACCTTCTTTTTAATTAAGGCTTCCTTTCTTAATTGACCAGCACAAGTAGCTGCTTCGAAAATGTTCTGCGTACTATGCTGCGGTGTTTGTACTATTTCACATCTTGCTACTTTAGAACTACACGATACCATATTGTCTTCTTCGTCGGAAAGTTTTCGTTTAAAATTATATATTTGGCTCGATATTTGGCTATCTAAAAAATATAGAACTTTATTAACGTTACGTTATACTTCCCATATTCTATTTTATACCATCTGGACTTTCCAGATTAGGCTGCATTTCTATTTCCAGGTCGTTAATTTCGTCATAATTTTGTGTTTCTGGAAGCAGAAAAGTTTCGTTGAATTCAGAACTGTTATTTTCAACAAGCAAATAATCTTGAGCATTTGGCGTCTGGGGTGACAATGGACCTTTCAAATTTTCACTTAGATTTTCTTTATTTTGTATATTTCCAAATGACCTAAAAAGTATATGGATTATCAATATGCATTTGTCTAATCTAATCGTAATTTGTATACCTCCTTTCTTTGACATAGTCATTCAAAAAACTCATTTTTTGGTACAACCAAGATTCTTTGTACAATCCTCCAGCCGATCCAGAGGGTTTGTTTCTTTTCTTTTTTTCTGCAGCAAATCTACTTCTTAAATAGATCCATCTAGCCTCACATTTCTCACCTATAAATTTTAACTAATGTAAATCATTCATTATACCACAAAATGAAACCATGTTACTAAATGCGAATCATTATTATAATTTACCCGAAAATTTACCTGTACTATTAAGAATTACAGCAATCTCTTTCCATTCTTCTTTTTTTACTTTTTTCTTTTTGAAGTCTTCGCAACTTTTGTCGTAAAACAATGGTCTTGCTTGAACCAAGTCAATTAACAATTCGTCATTTATTTCACTTTCGCGCTTCACATGTTGTAACTTGAATGCACGGCGAACGATATAAAACCAGGTTATGTTTACCGATCAGCTGATTACTTAAGCGTACCTTAATAACAAGATAACCATTTCTTAAGTACTAAGTATTTGTTAAGTTTAAGCACTAAGTATAAAGTATAGTGTATAAACTTAAAATAGGGAGTTCATACATTTATCTCCTTAGATACTAGAGACTAATGACTAAATACTAATTATTAGGTACTGTATAAACCCAGCATAAGTGAATGTGGTCGAAACGTTGGTCCGGAACAGGGAATGTCGAGAGTGGGGATTTGACGTGTCGACCTACTTTGGCTTGCTGACATAATAAACAAGATCTTGCCCATGTCGCGACATCCTTCTTTATATTGGGCCAAACGAAGCGATCGGTCATAAGTCGAACTGATGCGCGAATACCCGGATGTGATAAGTTGTAGATGGTGTTAAAAACGGTTCTGCGCATGATTGACGGGATGTACGGTCGAATGCGTCCGGTTGATATATCGCAATGTATATCTTCTTCGTCCTCAGCGTCCGTAACTCGTTCCTTTGTAAGTTTGAGGGAACTGTTCCGGTACAACATCTGTAAATCGTCGTCCTGTTGTTGTCGAGCCAGTAGATTGTAGTCGATTGAGGACGGTAGATTTATAGCGTCGAGGCGGGACATGGTATCGGCTACTACGTTGCGGTCCCCTGCCAGGTGTTGTATGTCTGTTGAAAATTCCGAGATGAACGCTAGCTGTCGCGTTTGCCGAGGTGATGATCTGTCGGTTGCTTGTTGAAAAGCGAACACTAAAGGTTTGTGGTCGGTGAATATAGTGAAGGGTCGTCCTTCTAGCATGAATCGAAAATGCTTAATGGTCTCATGAATAGCTAGCAGCTCCCGATCGTAGGTGCTGTAGCGCTTTTGAGTGGTGTCCAGTTTCCTTGAGAAAAAACCGAGTGGCTCTAAACCTTTAGCGCCTCTTTGCTGTAACACTCCCCCGATCGCGGTGTCTGAAGCGTCTGCGGTGATACAAAGCGAATATGTCTTGTTTGGATGGGCTAAAAGCGTGGCGTTTACTAAGGCGTCCTTGAGTTTCGAGAAAGCTGCACGCATTTCATCTGTCCAAGAGAGTGTCGTATTTTCGCTTTGTCTCCTAGCGCCGGAGAGTGGTACTAATAACGGTACTTGCAGGTGTGCGGCATGTTTGATAAAGCGGTGATAAAAATTTATCATCCCTAAGAAACGGCGTAGGCTTTTTACAGTTGACGGCGCCGGCATATCGGCGATGGCTCGAACTTTTTCAGAGATGTGTTCGTGGCCTTTGCTTGACACGTTGAAACCGAGAAACCTCACCGTACTCTCGCCGAACACGCACTTAGAGGGATTAATTGTCAAGCCGTACTCGTTGAGCCTATTAAGCAACGTGGTTAAATTCCGAGTGTGCTCCTCGTGGTCGCGCGATGCGATAAGGATATCGTCCAAGTAAACGTAACAAAACGAGAGACCAAAAAGTGCTTTGTTGATGAAACGCTGAAAGGTTTGCGCTGCGTTTCGTAAACCGAAGGTCATCCGCGGAAACTCGAACAGGCCGAACGGGGTGGATATCGCGGTTTTGCAAATGTCTGATTCGCGCACTGGAATTTGTTGGTAAGCGCGCACTAGGTCTATCGTGCTGAACACTGATTTACCGCTCAGGAAATGTGCACAGTCCTGTAGGTACGGTATGGGGTAGCGATCCGGTGTAGTTACTGCGTTTAGCCTACGGTAGTCGCCGCATGGCCTCCAATCGCCATTTTTCTTTAAAACTAGGTGCAATGGGGTTGACCACGCGCTGCAGGACGGTCGGCAGAGGCCCTGCTTAACCATGAAATCGAATTCTGCTTTCGCTGCGGCTAGCTTTTCAGGTGATAATCGTCTCGGGCGACTCGCGATTGGAGGGCCTGCGGTTTCTATAACGTGCTCGACCCCGTGCGTCGCGGGTTTTAATGTGGGTGAAGATCTGGTAACGTCGAGGTGTTGCATCAACAATTTTCGGTACTTTGAGGAGGCTTCTACAACGAGAATTTGCGGTGAAGCGTCCTGCTGAGAACCGAGGCTTGCTTGTTCTAGAGTATTACCGTCGAGTAAGCGATTGTTTGCTACGTCCACGATTAAATTGCAATGTCGCAACAGGTCGGCACCGATGATAGGCTTGTCCACAGTTGTGAGTATAAATGGCCAACGGATGGGTTTCTTCAGCTTCAAATCTAGGGTTATTAAACGCTCTCCGTAAGTCGGCATTGAGGCACCGTTGGCTGTGAAAAGTGTCAGCTTGTGCGGCCCGGTTCGTTTTTGTTGATTGGAAACTGGAAAAACCGAAACGTCAGCGCCTGTATCGATAAGGTAACGTACCTTGCTGGTGGGGTCTATGATGAACAAGCGGTTGGTAGTACTCCGAGTGCAACCCGCTACTTGCTTTCGGGTTTGTCGTTTTTTGCTTCCCTACGAAACGTGCATGGTTGTCGACATCTGCTTGCTTCGGCGCCGAAACGTCTGTGATACCAACAGTACTCGCTGGTTGTGGCGTTGCTGCTGCTTGCGTCAGTTTTCCGGTCGAATTTTTGGCGTAATTGATTGATTTCCAATTGCATCTCCGCGATTTTGCCTGCTAAGTTGTCTGGTTCGGTGTTTCGCAATGTTGGCGCCATCGCAAATACTTCCGTCGGTTGGCTGATTGCCGCAATCTTGTCCGCCATTTCCGCCAGAGTGTCTAAGCTTTCCGAACTCGTGGACAGGATTGCCTGCATGCTGGGTGGCAATCGCTGCAACCACATTGTTTTTAATAGTTCGCCGCTCACCTTATTGTTAGCCAGTAGTTTCATTCGGCGTAACAGCCCTGATGGTTTTTCGTCGCCTAGTTCGCAGCCGGACACGAGGTTTCGTAGCTTCTCGTCGTCCGATCGTCCGTAGATGTCTGTCAATGCTTTCTTTATCGCGTTGTATTTATTTTCGGGCGGTGGATTCTGCACCAGGTTTCCGACTTGCTCCAGGATGTCGCCGCTCAAGGAGCTCACTACGTAATGGTACTTCGTGTCGTCCACGCGGATATTGCTTATCGTAAAGCTTGATTCGATTTGTAAAAACCATAGGTGTGGTTGCTGTTTCCAGAATGGTGGGAGCTTGGTGGCTACTCTCGCGATCACGAGGTCGTTTGCGTCTTGGAATTGTTCTTGACCGTTGCCATTCTGCTTGTCGGGGTCACCAGTGTAGCGGGTATTTTAGTGAAACACAGAAAAGAATCAACCAAGGTTGAGTAAAATACGAAAATCTATTCTTTTCAATCAGTACAGGACAAAGGTATGTCAAAAACTAACTACTGTCAAAAGTCGAGTGGTTGGTGCCCCCTATGTCCTTCTTTTCCCCGCCTTAATGATCGGCCACCAGCAATACGCGATTGAGTGATCTGTGTTACCCTACACCACCAACATCTCAAATTAAAAAGAATTAAGTCAAATTGTTTGTTATTTCACACTCGCCGCTCTTCTTTTAGATCTACCTCCTTCTCTGTCACTTGCTGTTCGAAGCCATGCTTTAATAATTGTCTCTATTTCTTTCTGGGAAGCACTTTTGCTAAAAGGATTCATTCGTACAACACCTAAAATATCAAATCAGTATATGATGTAAAGGATTTTTTTTTAAAATCAATTTTAAATCGCCTACATAAAATAAGTTTTATAACTTGTTTTAAAGATGAAAACGGCTTTTTCTGATTTCGTCCACACCAATTGAACATTAACGACAGTTCATTTCAAATAAGGGTTGACAGAATTCTTCGTGTAGTTTCAAAGACGTCCTTCCCACCAATATGTTGTAGTAAAAAACACTAAAGAATTATTTATTAAATTAAACATATTATAACTACATAATATAAAAATTCATACTTGAACTTTGAATTGTTGCAAGTCTTCTAATTCTTCATTAAATTGATCGACTGCTTCTTTTGTTGTAAGTTGTTTAAAGTCATTATTCATAACACGTGAGCATTTTTCTGCAGTACTCGTATCATCCTTAATTTGCAACAACTGGATAGCATATTTTAAATCTTTAGATTGTTTGGATAATTCAATTATAACGTGAGAAAGTAAAGCTAAAAATAAAAAAAATACTATAAATATTTAAATACATACACAAATAGACAAATGGTTAACCTGTATTTTATTTGCAATTGCACACAGATACTGTAGCTTCTATATTATTAGTTAATGTAGTTTCAGGTTCATCTTGTTCTAGTTCTCGATGACTCACAGAAGATGCAGTTTCAGAATAAACACTAGCAATAGAATTAGATCTAGAACTGGAATTAGTTCTAGAAATTAGCGCTGAGAAATTTGCTGTTGCGGATTCTGAAATTGCTGTTGCAGGTTCTGATGTGGCACTTGCAAATTTGGAGGTTGTGGTTGCGCATACTGAGATTGCGGTTGCGAATTTAGAGGTTGTGGTTGCGATTTCTGAAGTTTTTTTTTTTAGTTTTTTTTGTTTGAATTATTTTTTGTGGTTGGGGAGCTTTTGGTATAGAATCACCTGATGAATCAGAAGAGTATATAAAATCGTTATTGATTCTTGATAAAACTTTTATCGTTCTTTTATCATTAGCCGCAAAACCACACATGTCCTATGCTTCCAAATCTTTTAATTTGGATACAACTTTTTGAATGTTATCTAACGAAAATAAAAAAAAATAAATTCAATTTTTAACACATTTGCTACATCTTACCACTATGATATTTCAAGTTGAATCGACATTTTTGTGACGTAGCAATATCAATAGCAGAGTGATTTGTAACTTGCTTTAAACGCAAAGCATCCGTTTTATATGTAGGCCAGTAACAAAATTCTTCTTCATCTTCTTGAAATATCCATGTACTTGATATTATATTACAAGGAATATTGTTATCAGCATCTGCCTCATCAGGAAACTCAACCACACAATAGTATCTAATAATTACAAAATTTGAGTGAACAATCTTAATTTTGTAATGAGTTTAAAAGTGTTTAAATTAATGTAAAATGTTTTAGTGGACAAAGTTGCATCAAAGTCGGATTTAGCATTAGTTTATATAGGTTATTAATAAAATATTGCGGCTATAATAAATAAATAATAAAGTAACAAAGAAAATATATTTAGTTGCTCTGATGTTCAATCAATAATTTATTAATAATTATTTTACGAGTATTAATCAGTATGCGGCTGTTATGTTAATTTAAATCATAATTGTAATTCAAATATGAAAAATTCGATGCACGTTCACCAATTAAATAAAACTAGTGCTAATCCAGCTATCAAATTCCAACCCAAATTTAATAACAAATTATGTCAAATATAAAGTAATTGTTTAATGTTTTAATGTAATAAAACTACATTAAAAATTTATACACAATGAACAAGAGGACTAGCAACAAAATAATCTTGGCATGGTAATATTACAGCTTTGTATAAAATATTTTTAATGTTATATAACTTTAAGGGCTCATTTTCATTAAATTTTACTTTATACAAATAAATAATAGAACTGTCAGTTGGGTAATTTAAAAACGAGCCCTCGATAATTATATTTTGTCCCAAAATCATAATTTCATTCGATTGTACAACGAAGTATTTTATTTCAATTAAAATATTGTTAGTAAGATAAACGTAACAATTAGGTTTTTTATTTATTAACTTCATTTTGTGGTTAGTGGCCTTAGCATAAAATTCCCCAAAAATTTCAGAGTATGTATTCCCTAATGAATCTTTTGCAACAACATATTCTAAACAAAATTGCTGGGTCTCTGAACTATTCAAACTACTACTTTTAGTAATAAATTCTTCACTTTCTTTAAATCGATTTAAATTTTGTTGTAACGGTTTGTTAGACTTTCGTAAATATTTTTTAAGAGTATATAAATAATTTTCAAAATCAATACAACTAAACTGATCTAAATTGTCAAAAGATTTGGCATCATCTGCTAAATGGTATAAACAGTGTGTATTGTATACCACAAATTCTTGTCCGTATAATGACGAAGAATAATTAGCAAAAAGTGTTAAAAGCTCTTTGGCATAATTGTTATATGTCTGATTTAAAGAAGTTGATAATAAAATTGTAATGCCAAACTTTAAAACCATAAAATGTGCATACAATTTCTTTGGTAATACTTTTTGTAAAACAACGGGACCAACATAAATTAAAAAAGTTCTCAATTCGGTGGCTTTCCATCTTTCTAGCATTTTCCATGGGCTCAATTTTCTAGTAAATTCCACAGGCAAGCACAAATTTATTTTATTTAATTGATCGTCATAATAAAATTTATTTACATTGTATTGTCGACTTGCGTCTCTCCAAATAAATAATAATTTACGCATTACACCTAAAAGAACACAATGCATATAGTCTAATGTAAAAGATGTGATCAATCCAATTATTGCTGAATTTGCGTACAAAATTCGTGTGCAATATTTCATGCAACAGATGGGCACGATGTTAATGCCAATGTTGGATGTATGGTACGGTGAGTCGATTGACGGGCGTAGGCGAAACCTGATACAACAAATATGAGAGAGTGCGAAACAACAAGAATAATATGGCTGCTCACCTGTGTTCCCAATCGAAAATATGCCGATGATGGCAGTGTCGAAAGATGTAAGTCCAACAGGAATGCAGAAAGCCCAGATGCCAATGGAAACGCACGAGGGTGTGGAATGCGCGTACTTGAATACGAGGATGACCAAGCCAACCAAAAATACACATGCACAAAGGTGCACAAAGCTCACCAGAAGCTGTTGTAGATCGTTGAGGTCCAAAAGTAATGCAGATGGCACAGATGCCAATGGAAAATGTCCGAACAGGAATGAAGAACACCATTCACCCTGACATGAGCGCCAGTTGCCCTCTTGTCTCGTTCGTGGTTAGAGCACCACTGACTGCCATCATTGTTCACCGAGCATGCACTCACTGATGACGATCACTGGCCCGAGAGGGCGCCCGGAATATGATGAGGAGCGTTCAAAAAATGACGCACACGAAAGTGACAACCAAGATCATCAGATTGCCCGCACTTTACAATTATCAATAAATCATATTGCAACGTACAGCCAACTATGTACGGAACATAAACCGCCCACCAAAATACATAGTGATGTGTTTTATTAAAAAAAAAAAAACAAAAGAGAGAAAAAATAAATAAAAAGCATGCAATGAAAGAACGCGTCCGCATAGTACTATCTCTCTTATTGAGAAGGTAATGGGCAGAGTTTTACTAAAGGGCGTTTAAGTAACCCTGTTGCAGTTCGTACGGTGGCCACGCGAGAAATGCCATCCGGACCGGGATGTAAACTGACAATGCGACCGAGTCGCCACTGCACTGAGGGAAGCAACTCGTTTTTTATGAGGACCATGGTTCCTATCTTAACCGACTGAGCTTCGTCAGTCCATTTATGGCGTTGTTGCAACGTGTGTAAGTACTCATTATGCCAACGCCGCCAGAACTCCTGATGCAATCGCGTAATTTTCTGCCATCGATCCAGGCGATTCGGGCTGACTTCGGTGTAGTCGGGTGTGGGAAGCGAGGTCAGAGGTGATAGTGTCAGAAAATGTCCAGGACTGAGTACCGTCAAATCATACGGGTCATTGCTAATTGGGGTCAAAGGTCGTGAATTAAGGATGGCTTCAACCTGAGTCAACGCGGTAGCCAATTCCTCAAAGGTGAATACGTGATTTAAACAAAGGCGATATAAATGTTTTTTCATAGACTTGATTCCGGCTTCCCAGATTCCACCGAAGTGCGGAGCGGACGGGGGGTTGAATTCCCATTTGATATGATGTGAGTCGAGTGTAGTTTTGAGGTATTCCCGGAGCTGGCGATTTGCGCCTACGAAATTTGTACCGCAGTCGGTGCGGACTACTGAACACATACCACGACGATTAATAAACCGCCTAAATGCCTCTAAAAACGCTGCGGTGGATAAATCGGAGACCGGTTCCAAATGGATCGCCTTAGTTGCAAGGCAGATAAATAAGCATACGTAAGCCTTCAAACGCGGTGCTTTGCGTAGGTTGCTCGACTTGATCGTAAAGGGACCCCCAAAATCGATGCCGACGTGATCGAATGCTCTAAGCTGTTGAACGCGATAAGATGGTAAATCAGCCATTGGGGGTTGAACTGATTTGGGAGTGAATCGAAAGCATGGATTACAACGGGAAAGCACGTGTGAGATCGCTCGTTTAGGAGACATGATCCAAAATGACTGTGCTAGAATGTTATGAACCGATTGTAATCCCGCATGCCCAAATCGCTTATGCGTATCTTCGATTAGACTATATGTGAATGGATGATTCCGAGGAAGCAGCGCTGGGTGCTTCTGTTCGTTAGTTAGTGATGAATGCTGAAGTCGGCCGCCCACCCTGATGAGGCCGCGGTCATCGATGAATGCTGCCAGTTTACGAAATGATTTTGGCGGAGTAGTGTGTTTGAGCAAGGCGGAGATTTCCTCAGCAAAGCTATCCCGTTGCACCAATTTGGCTAGGTGAAGCGTTGCCGAGTGGATGTCGGCAGAAGTGACAGATCCCGATCGCCTTTCGTTCGGATGAGATGCGTTATGTATAAAGCGTAACATAAAGGCCATGACCATCTGAGTTTTTTGAAATGATGAGAATAGGAGGGACTTGATGAAAAGTGGGTTTTCAATAACCGCTAACGAAATGGGTGCTCTTTCTTCATCAGCACATGTGTGTGCCGTATCTGCGCCCGTGTGCTCCGTCGGCCAATCCACCTCGGGTAAGCAAAGCCATGAAGGACCCGCCCACCATAACGGGTGGTCAACGAGTTGCGCGGGAGTCAAGCCTCTGGATGCGCAATATGCAGGGTTATCCTTGGAGGCAACGTGATGCCAAGTCGATGGGGCGGTGTGCTCCTGAATATCACTAACACGGTTGCTAACAAACGTTTTCCACCGGTGTGGAGATGATTTGATCCATGCCAACGCGATAGTTGAATCCGACCAACAAGTGTGAGATTCGGTGGGAATTGATTCGCACAACGAGGTAACGGAACTCATGAGTTTGGCTAGTAATTGCGCTCCGCATAATTCCAATCGCGGAATTGAGATGCGTTTCAACGGTGACACTTTTGATTTTGCGGTAATGAGTCTGACCATAACTGAATCATTGACATAAACAATTCGCGTGTAAATGACGGCAGCAAACCCTCTCTCAGAGGCATCACAGAATCCGTGCAATTGTGCGTTCCTGACATTTGGGCTTATGTGCCGAGGAATGGAAAGTTGAGTCAGCTGAGTTAATTCGGCCTTGAACAAAGACCAACTTTTTACGACATCAGCAGATGGAGTTGCATCCCATTCTAAGCCCAGGCTCCATAATAGCTGCATGAAGTGCTTCATCCAGAACGTAACGGGTGTCAGCAAACCCAAAGGATCGAAAATGCGGGCCACGTCAGATAGTATATTCCGTTTAGTGCACAGTTTTTGGTTGCATACTACCGTAAACGTGAAACCGTCATCAGAAGTATTCCATTCCATCCCGAGAACTTTCACAACTTCATTACACTCGTTATCTAGCGGTCGAGACATTTGACAGTGATCTGGTGGTAATGTTTCGAGCAAAGCCGGACTGTTCGAAGCCCATTTGCGCAGTTCCATTTGTGCAGAACCTAGAAGTCTTACTAGTTGCCGTTGCAATAGCTGAGCTTCCTCGACGACAGTCGCCCCCGTGAGGATATCGTCAACGTACGTGTCGGAGCGGAGAATTGAAGCTGCCAACTGGAATTTCGACTGTTCGTCCCTGGCTAATTGTTGCAAAACACGCTATGCTAGAAAGGGGGATGATGCCACTCCATATGCGACAGTATAAAGCTCGTATTCGACTAATGGTTTGCTAGGCGAGTCGCGCCACAGAATCCGCTGGAAATCGCGATGCGCAGGCTGAATGAGGATCTGACGGTACATCTGCCGAATATCCGCCGTAAGTGCAATGGCATGACATCGAAATCTGACCAATACTTTAAATAAATCCGATTGTAACTTCGGACCGACTAACAAAGTGGAATTGAGCGAGTTGTTCGTGGCATCAACCGCTGAAGCATCGAAAACGACTCGGAGGGTATTTTTAGAGTTAAAGACCTCATGGTGCGGGATATAATACCCCGATTCCAAACGCAACGCCCCTGCGACTTCCTGCATCTGGCCCGTATCAATGTAGTCTGTCATAAAACGAACGTATTCGATACGCAAATTTGCGTCCTTTTGCAACCTGTTTTCCAACATGAGGAATCGCCTGCATGCAATTTCGTATGAGTTAGTAAACACGGGTTCTTGATTGGCAAATGGTAAGGCGACTTCATATCTTCCAGATGTATCGCGCCTATGCGTTTGTTTGAAAGATAACTCACATTGCATCGTTTCTGGAGAGAGCGTGTGCACGTTTGGGCATTGTTCCAACATCCAAAACTTCGTGATGGCAGACTCCAATGAAGGCTGCGACAGCGTAAAAAAGGTATTGACACTCGCTAGTGGTTTGATAGATTCAATTTTACCGATCACTGTCCAACCGAAGATCGTTTCGAGTGCTGTTGGTGTCCCGATCGGGCCGACTCGCCTCCCACCGAGGAGGATCTGGGGTACAAGCTCAGCGCCAATTAACAAATCTACCGGTGCAGGAATCGTAAACATTGGGTCAGCAAACAGTAAATGGTGTAGATGTGGATATGCGCTAATATCAACGGCTGCTGGAGGGAGGTTGCCACAAATTGTTGGCATGACGATCGCGTCAAAATTGAATGCATGCATTGAGTGTTTAGACTTGATAGTACAAGCTACGATCCCGCGGTTAGCGGTGGTGTGCATCTGCCCTAATCCATTTAGAGGTATCGACAATTTACGTCGCGGTAGATTCAGCAGTTGGCGACAGCGGTCAGAAATGAAATTTGTTTGGCTCCCGGAGTCAAGCAACGCGCGAACAGAACGTGGATATCCCGAAGCGTCGAGGATATCGAACGTAATAGTAGACAGCAACACGGTACTCTCGTGTGGCGAAATGTTAGAAAGAATGGTAACCGGAGGACCGACAGGAGGTGAACCATTAGACGGATTTGCTTGAGGTGCTACGGTTGCAGCAGCGACAGTAGATGACGCATGCTTCCGCCAATCTTCCGAATCGGATGCAAGAATGAATGATGAGTCCTTTGGCAATGCTTGCAGCGAATGGGAGAAGCACACTCAGCGACCGAGTGTTTGCCTAGGCAATTAAAGCACAACCTTCGCTCGCGAACAGCATTCCATCGGTGTTGTACCGATTTATTCAACAATTCAGAGCACGAAGTAGTTCGATGTTCATGTGCGCAAAATGCACATCGTTGTTTTACTGGGGGTGGTGCAGGCGCGACTGCGACATGAAATGACCTTGGTTTGATCTTCAATTTATTATCCATATGTTTGTGAATTTGATGCGCGGTCGTTGATGACGACGAATCTGCAATAGTGTCTAGCGCTTTGCAATGATTTGAGACAAAGGATTGAACTTCTGCGAAAGTTGGAGGTAGCGTTGGATTGCTGACTTGCAATTCAAATCGTTCTCGTGTCGACTTGTCGAGTTTGCTTATCAAAGCATGCGCGAGGATAAAATCCGCAAAGCTATTCTTTTCGAGATGGAACGCGAGCTTATCTAACATGCACAAATTTTCATGGAAAATGTTAAGCAATTGTTGCAATGTGTTTTTTCCGTCACACTTTGCGTTAATGATTTCTTCCCAATAAAACGTCGCGAGTTGTCGTTTGTTGTCGTACTGCGCCACCAACCGATCGTATGCCGCTGTATAATTATCGACGGTGAGCGAGAAACCGCGAATAAGCTGCAACGGTTCTCCAGATAAGGACGAATGTAAGTATTGGAACTTGTCAATGGTTTGCATGGACGTATTATTATGAATGAGCGAATTGAATAAATCTATGAATGTGGGCCATTCTTTAGGCGTACCACTGAACCGGGGTAAATCGATTTTAGGCAATCGAACGTTGGGTTTGTTACTACCTAGCCCGCTTGTGTGATCAATAGAATTCTCGCGGGGAAGTTGCACGATTACTGGTGGAAATAACTCGACATATGTCATTTGAACCCGATCGAACATGTCCATGAAGTCAACTACGATCTCCTGATCTGCAGTAGTAGCGAGTTCATTAGTAGTCAATAAAAATATTAACTCTGTGACTGTGTGATGGTGCATGAATTCTTGTTCCAAGTCATGCAATCTATCGCACCGTAACCTAAAACGCGATTGCACCACCATGTCCGTAGCGGCGGTGACAGATAAATCCGAAATATAGCGCAATGTGTTGAAAGCATTGTCACGTAAGACGCGCGCTTTAGCAATCTTAGCAGTTGCTATGGTGAAGGACACTTAAATCGAAACCGTAAAACGAATATGCCCCAATGCAATGAACAAATCGAACGCTCTATCAAATTACCGAAATGTATAGTGCAACGATTTACTTGAATAATGACCAAATGAACTTTAACGAGATTAAACGGAGACAACGAACATAACTGACTGTACTAACAAATGCAATATAACCTCCAACCATCAATCGGCGCCGTACCAATATCCGGTTCAAAGGACCAAAAATATGTTGCTGAATTCGCGTACAAAATTCGTGTGCAATATTTCATGCAACAGATGGGCACGATGTTAATGCCTAATGCCAATGTTGGATGTATGGTACGGTGAGTCGATTGACGGGCGTAGGCGAAACCTGATACAACAAATATGAGAGAGTGCGAAGCAACAAGAATAATATGGCTGCTCACCTGTGTTCCCAATCGAAAATATGCCGATGATGGCAGTGTCGAAAGATGTAAGTCCAACAGGAATGCAGAAGGCCCAGATGCCAATGGAAACGCATGAGGGTGCGGAATGCGCGTACTTGAATACGAGGATGACCAAGCCAACCAAAAATACACATGCACAAAGGTGCACAAAGCTCACCAGAAGCTGTTGTAGATCGTTGAGGTCGAAAAGTAATGCAGATGGCACAGATGCCAATGGAAAATGTCCGAACAGGAATGAAGAACACCATTCACCCTGACATGAGCGCCAGTTGCCCTCTTGTCTCGTTCGTGGTTAGAGCACCACTGTCTGCCATCATTGTTCACCGAGCATGCACTCACTGATGACGATCACTGGCCCGAGAGGGCGCTCGGAATATGATGAGGTGCGTTCAAAAAATGACGCACACGAAAGTGACAACCAAGATCATCAGGTTGCCCGCGTGATGTGAATATAATATGGTGTGCTACCGAGCTATCAAAATTTCGTTCATTTTCGCGCATGACGTCACGTTGGGACTAGATAATTATAGTATGAAAATCAAGTTACGTTTGGCGGTTTTATTTGATGTTTATTTCAATCAAATATTGGAATAAATACATAGGAAAATATTAATAAGTATTTTGGTGTGGCCGTTTTTGTTAGTAAGTGATCTTATATTTAACTACATAATTAAAGGGGTTTGTTTTTCTCTTTAATATATTTGTTAATTAATATAATTTTCGTTGCTATAGATAATTTAATATTACACTTTCAATAGAACCAACGTGACGTCACGAAATAATATAGCAACCTGCGCGATAGCACACCATATTATATTCACATCACGGTTGCCCGCACTTTACAATTATCAATAAATCATATTGCAACGTACAGCCAACTATGTACGGAACACCAATATTTAAATCCTGTAATGGACTATAACCTTTTTGATGATTTTGGTAAACGTTTTCAGAAAAGTGTATATCGGTTCTAAGTGGATATGTACCGCCAAGATACGTTAATCTTCGATTATAATAATTTCCTTTGATAACCTTTGGTAATAAGCATTGTGTCCTTTTATGTTTTTTAAAAAAGATTTTGCTGGTGCGTCACAGCTAAAGGCCTTTATAGTGACAGTAATTAACTGGTTGTTCACAAATACACCGTTACTTAATATGTTTTTCATTTCAGAAATAAACTTACTTAAATAATCATTTAAAGGCGGTTTTTCATCCTCACAATAAATTGCAATAGGAAGTGGACTACATTTAAATTCTAAAACTTTTAACAATATTGGCCAAAATGCTATGTTAGTACTTTTATGTAGAGGAAGGCCATCAACGTTAATAATTAGACTAATTTTGTTAATTTTGTGTAATCCTACTATTTTTATAATACATTTTTCAATACCAAAATAATAAAACTCCGCTTTTCCCATAATTTCTACAACTGGATTTCTGGGAGTTTTGAGAAATGTCCTTGCATCATTAGGTAGATTTGAAAAATCAGGTGAACGTTTAAGAATTTTAAGTAAATCGGTTAATGCATTTAATGTTACATTGTGCTCAATAGCCCACTTTCTTAAAGACATATTACGCAATTCATTGTCAGGTACATAAGGTTCAGATGCAGATACAGGTTCAAATTCAAGTTGAAGTTCATTGCCCCCATCTAATAAATATGCATCTGAATTTTCATCGGAAGATATTTCTGTCAATACACCGTTCATGTCTAATTGCAAGTTTTTGTTGTCAATTATGCAAATGTCTTCATCTGATGAAGAAGTATTAGATTTATTACCGATTGTGTTTTTATTGATAGATTTATTAAAATTAGTGCAACTAAAACTAGTTGACGGGGCCATGCTGTGTAACGAAGCGTTTTCGTTACGCCGGTCTTTGCGCTGTTTTCCCTGAAACAAACACTTAAATTAAGTTTTACCACGGTACCACTACTTTACATACTCACCGTAACTGGTAGGGCTGCCTGTCTTAGCCCATATTTATGACAAATCCGTACAAAGGCCCGAGGAATTGTTTCGAGGTGGATTCCCGCAAACACCTAAAATGTTTGAGGTTAGGTGCGAATCACTGCTACAAACGACTATGTTTCGATACTTACCCCATTAGAGGGTGTTTCCTGCAGGAGTTGGGCGGCGTCCACATCGTTTTGTTGCACTTTCCTTGCACTTACCACTACACTTAACTGCCGACCTAACTGCCTCGTTTTGTTTACGTTTGAACTGTCAACTGTATGCACCGGTCGGTTCACGAGTCAGCTGTTGCGTTTAAACTACGCGTTAATCGACCGAATCCGAATCGTTTTTAATTAGCTGTAGTAATTAAACCGACTTGCAAATATTGCACCGATTTATCCGTTTGTTTTGTCTGAAGCAAGTTCTGGTCGAGACAACTGGAATTTCTTCGTTTCGTAATGAGGTTTGGAACAACATCCTGGCGTATGTGCACCGCAGAGGTTAATGGGATTGTTTACAACGTGTGCTACCGCGGAAGTGCAGTTAAATAGTGCATCATGGGTAATTTTGTGTTCAAATGTGCGCCAGTGTCGGTAAATGTGCGGTTGTGTTTGTTCGCGCGGAAATTCGAATTGTCTTCGAATTTGGGGTAGCAGATTCGGCACCAGAAGTTTGGGATCGGTTTCTCCTTCTCATCCACCGAAGAACAATGAGTTTTTGCATGTATTTTATTCAATAAATAGGTCAGGAGCTCATTATTTCAGTCTCTTTTCCTGTGCCACTGAAGCAAACCAGTAGTGTTTCACGATTACCAGTTCAAACCGTCATTTTTACCAACTTCAATAAATTATGCAGTAAGTCTTTGTTAATTTTATTTTGGTGCAAGTCTCTTGTGTTTTTGTCATTCCGGTACCGCAGTTTTTCTGCACAAAGGTCTTCTGGGGATTGGGTCGAGTGCAAACCGGCAATTTTCCGTCGACCTCGTTTAGGCTTAGCGTGTCACGTAATTGGTGGCTGGGTTCTGTGAGACAGTTTCTGATCTTTTGGCTCGAGTGCAAACCGCCAAATTTTCTATGAACACGTTTCTAACGAATCCCAGCTATTCCTGGTGCACGCCGCCGTTTTGTTTTAAAATAACGACAATAGTCCGAATTAGAGACCACACTTTCACCAAAGTAAAATAACCGTTCTGTTCTGTAAACCGTTTTCCGCTCGTTCTCGTGAGCATTACTATTAATTGTAAACCGTTCAAATATGTAATAAAGTTTATTTAACCGAGTTTTATGTGTGCGTTTCCAAATTTTACCTGTTACTCCGACTGAATCCGCTACCCAATCGAGAGCAAACTCGTTAAAAACTGGCGCCCGAGCAATTTTCAGAAATTCCGGAAAACAGCGTCACAGCTGTCTACTTCGGTTAGCCTCAAAATATGTTCAACCCGTATTTTAGCATCTCGATAAGATTGACGCTTACTTTTGTTTTTAAAAACAGACATTTTATGTTAGTACACGCAATGAACAATACAACTACAATTATAAAGCAAATTAAACATACCTATCCATTACAATGAGAATTGGCGGGACAACAACTGTGATGATAGTAAAATGATAGCTGGAACGAAACACGTGACAGAGACCAGGTGTAACGTCAACGTGAAAGGCAAATGCGAAATGCGAAATAAAAGCGGGGGGATGATTGTTTCACTTGCGCACATTACGTTTTGATTTCTCTACTTCTTCTGAAAAATAATATTTTATAATTCGGTTTTATATAATTGTTTATTTCAAATTTTAATTTTATTAATAATAATTTAAAAATCAAAACAAAATATTGTAAATAATAAAATATGGTTTAAAAATTATTATTAATTATTAATTATATTCACGCATATACTTACCAAATATTTGCAACACATAATATCACTACACTGTTTTTGTGAGCAGTTAAAAACATTTAGAGATAAAATTTTAATTTAAAATATCTTAAAAACCATTGTTAAGACTTAAATAAAGAAATTAAGCTAATGCAGTGCCAACGTGTATATAACGCCATATATATGTAAAATATTAATCGTGCCTAAAGTGGACTAAAGATGTTGGTGTTATATTGGCAATACGTTGTTTGGCCGTAGCCATCGTATTGCCGTCTTGGCCATCAATTGCCCAGCCATCGGCCATTGCATCTGTGTTTGCTGGGATAATTGCTGTAAGTACGTAGACGACAACAAAGACATTTTGCTTTTGGCAAAACTATTTCGATGCAATCTAATACAATCCGTGTATTCCGAAATTTTTCAAATTTGATTGGCATGTTTTTCAATATTTCGTAAATGTAAGATAAAGTGAAATTTTGAAGTCAGTTCTTTTTCAGAAAATAAATCTAAATATAATTGATGATGATTTTGTATTAGTCTTTTTAAGGAAATTAACATATTGTTTGAAATACTTGGACTGGTTCATATTGAAATTATTTGACGAAGTAATAAATATAATTTCCATTATTTATTATTTTTAGGTATTAATGGTCCAATAATAATACATAAATATCTAGATAAGCAAATCATTTCAGAGGCAGAGAGTCTCATTTTTCTTTCTCTAATATTTAATAACGTGAAAGATGGTGGTTTATTTTTTTTTTTCAAAACTATAATCAAAATGTTCTATCCCAAAGTTCAAATTTTCAACAGTAGTAAGTTTTTGTACTAGAACCAAAAGGTGTAAAATATTCCCTATAACATATTTGCAAATTCCCTCGAAAATATCGTGCATTATATCTAGAATATAGTTTTCTGTAACATGATATGTTTTTACTTCGTTAAAAATGCATTTTTCCACAATACCTGTTTGGCTTACATTTTGCAATAAAACATCCCTATCGTAACTAAGACGTGTTCGTATCAGACTCATATCTAAACTAGTGGATCTTGCAATAGATTTTTTATCAATTGTGCAAAATCTGCAAAAGTAGTTAGAACGGAAGCATTGTGTAAATCCCAGCATACAATCAATACCTAACTTATCGCCTTGAATTAAAGTTAATTTAAATTTTATGTTAAATGTTTTATTACCTGTGTTTATATCAATCCCCGAATTTTCCAAATAACTAAGTTCTTTAATTAAATTTGAAAACAATATATTTTTCCCAAATACTTTTAAATCTGATAAATGAAATAACATACAAACAAAAATACTTGCTAATTCAGACTGAAATTTTGCGGGTATTATTGGACAAATATAATACACACCGCCTAACTTATGAATACCTGCGTGGGAACCCAGAGGATTTCCAACTTCAAATTCATCAAAATATACTAATAATGGACATAGTAAATCACAATCATTGTTATTATTTGAAGAATTTACTTTAGATTTCCAAAGTTGCCCTTGCATTAAATTATATATGATGTTCGTTTTGGATTTAATATTTTTGAGATGATGTAAACAATCTGTTAATACATTTTTCATTTCAAAAAATTGTTTCAAAGTTTGCTCAATTGATATATATTGAAAAGTCAATGTTTTCGGTTCTAATGTCCCTATTGCATTTAATACTAAATGTTGACCAAGTATGTTTTCTTCTGGCTTGATAAATTTATCAGTTTTTTCTAAGAACTTGAAACGAAAATATTCTGAATTTAAATTCAAAAACATATTTTCCATACATTCACACATCTCAAGCAACTCAGATTTTTCAGTAAAATTTTCACAATCAATGAGTTTTATTTTTTCTTTTAATACATGCAATGGTAGTGTAAAACAATCCTGGAAATAATTTATTATATTTTGAACTTCTTTTCGTCTTAGCGGGTTTTTATCATAAAGCCGACAGATAAAAATAATTGTTCTATTCGAAACTAAATTTTGAAATGTATTTATTTCATCTGCAATTTTTATATTTTTGTTCAAGTTAGAATTTTGTTCAGTTTGTATATTATGTAATGTATTTTTGTTTGTGTTATCAAAAATCAATATATCATTGCTTTGAGATATTGGTTCAGAAGATTCAAATGAAAACTTATGAATACTCATGTGTTTTTTAAAAGAATTAAGTGGTATGAAACATCTTGAACAGTTTTGTTCTGCACACTGAAATTCGCTATTATTACCAAGATTGTGCAATATTTTTAAATGCAAAAATAATAATTTTACAGATGAAAATTTATCATGACACAGATAGCAAGAAACCATGGTATAATAATCTTTTGTAAGTTAAAATGTTAATTAATCTACTTTAACGACAATTAACTCATCTAAAAAACGAAATGTTTTCAAAACTCGTTCTAATTCTGAAATAAATACCTCAACTGAACTGGATCGCATATCTAACGGGGTTCTTTTTTCATAAATATACGTTTGAATGAAGGTCCATACGTGACTGCATTTCAGTGGATAATGTACACCAAGAGCAAAATATAGTTTAAAAGCAACGTCTATTGATTTAGCAGGAGATTCAATTAAGTATAATTGGTCATTGATGCATATGTATGATGCACTAATTTCGTCATCAGAAGGACCACAAAAAAATTATGAACGGTTGTAAAGTAGCCTTGTTCTTTTGTAGTTTATTTCTAACTTCTTCTAGATTTGTTAAAATATCTGCTGGATTCTGAAAACATATACATATAATCAGGTATTCTGAATCCGACTCAAATTAAAAATGTAAATACACATAAAGAGTGTAGATACTCACATTCGTAAAATAAAGCTATTTGCAACCTCAAGCTTTGATGGCCTCCAGCTTTTTTGATTCTTAATTTTTACTCTTGTAAAAAAATTTGTTTTAAATAATAATGGTAAACTTAGCAAAGTTGATGAATCTAAAACAAAAAAAAAAAAAAAATGTTACTTTGCAATATAAAAGTAGTTTCATAAAATAATTACCAGTTGGATTACTACGTGTTGTTTTAATATTTTTTTCTTCGCTTAATTTTACAACTCTTCTACTTATTTCGGTCCATTTAGCATAAATATGATTTTCACTTTCAGGATATAGCTTTTTAAAATCTTGCAGTAGTAATTGATAGCCTTCCGATAATTTCAATTGCGGAAAAGTGTTGTAGTATTCCATCAATGAATTGTTTTTTTTAATGAAATTTCTTCGAAATTCAAATTCCAGTGTGTTTTCACATCATCCAAAGGTTCCAAATTGTGCTTCAAAAATTCAACAGAGAAACTGTCTGATAAATTGGTTTGTCGATCACTAGTATGAGAATCACCTGGAATCAATTTCCAAGTATGATTAATTATAAATTACTTTTTGGAAGTTTAAATTCAAATTCTTTAAATTACTTTTTGGAATGTGTTTTAAAAGATTTAATGTTTTTTTTTTTGAATTGGTGTACTTTGCTCAAAGCTTTCCACTACATTGAATTTTTGGCGAATTTTCGTTGGTTTTTGGTACATATGGTCTGAAATATATGGTGGCCGATTCACCCAAATGTTTTTCTATTTCTGATGCCGAAACTTTAAAAGCCACTTGTGGTATTCTAAAATTAAATACAGTTATTTGTTATATTATAAACAAATTGTTGTCAATACTAAACCTGTGAAACTGATATAATTTAAATAAATAGTCAATTATAATTTTACACAATTTTCCCCTGTGGTAGTTGGTGAGATTTTCTTTATTTGCTAAAATTAATTTCCCTTCTGGTGTTTCATTTAGCAAACTCAAAAAACCCTAAAATACATACGTTAAAAGTAAAAATATGTGTATTTAGAGATAATATTTAATACATTTGGAAATAGATTTTCTTTGTCAGATGCTGAACAACTTTCTTCTATTCTCGGTTCTATAAATCAGATATTGATATTATATAAAATTGAATATTAGAGGGCTCTTAAATTTAAAAGCGTATGCGTCAAATGCATTGGGATGCTGATTTGCGCTATTTATTCGGATATTTAAGTCTATTTAAAGATATATTTACTTTTTGGAGGTGGGCCACTCAGAATTACAAATTCAATTTCAAACAATTGGCGGTTAAAAACTGGGTGGTATCTAAAAGATTGTCAATATCTTCAGAACTTATAGTTGCAGTCGTAGCATTTGAATCAATGTCACTTAGTATTTTACTATTCGTATTTACCTGCAACATTAAATATGTAAAGGTTGATATTTAAATTAGATAAATAATAGAAATTTACTTCAACTTATTGCACGCTTTTCAAATATTCATCATATTTATTTAGAAATTTTACTCGTTTTCCAGCACTTGGTATTAATTCTTTTATTAAACCAGCATCTTTTTGTCGCATAAGAAAAGCTTCATCATCTATATCATTGCCTACAACAATTTAATCTTTGAATAAGAAATATTTAATAAAAATATAACAAATAACGCCGGCATCAAAACGAATATTTAATAATAATTTTAAATGCAAATAAATAAGGACACAAAGTCTTCCCCAAATAATAATTTTGTCTATTCCAAAAAATAAAGATATTCTACTTGCCGATTTCATGTAATAAGTTATTGCGGAGTACCCCAAATGGGCAAGATAAATTGGCCGATTGAACGAAAGATACAATTAATAAATTGAACGTAACTCGTGCATTACTATATACACCGAAATAATTAAAGAAACATATTTAATACTTACTTTTAAAAATATGTACGAATTCTTCAAACCCCCATTCAATTAATAAGGACTCCATATTAATAATAGCACGTGCGTAACAAGTTTAAACTCGTCAAAAAAATACAAACGCACAGCGCACAAGACACAAGACTGTTTCACTTATGAAGGGTCAATAAGAAATGAAAAAATAACATCGTGTGCATTATACATATAGTTTGTTAATACATAGTATCTTAAATCTTACAATACTGTATATTAGTATATTATATGGTATATTTTACAATACTGCATATTAGGTTGTATTATATTTAGTACACTATGCCAAATTTGTATTTTAAAATAAAATTACTAAACAATTTTATAATTTATATAATACAAGTATTATAAAATATCAAAATTAACAATACAAATTAGTAAAAAGTACTAAAAAAAAATTACAATAATGTTATTATAGTTGATAATATACTATTTAATAAAAATATTAATATTGCATAGTTGTATCAACAATATTTTTTTTAATATGTTTGTATAGTTTTTTCATTTTCTCAGTGTACTTAATACGTGCTTGGTAGATTCATTTGAGAATCTAGTATTTAAACTACCTATAGCTTGATCGATAATTTGGTAAAATACCGGTCTAAAAGAATCTTCTGGAGTAGAAAAAACTCGCATTGTCTCGATTCTGATCAAATTTTTTTGGTATTTTACGGCGTCTTGCCATGGAAGGTGGTTCGATATCCAATTTTTCACAAAGTTTTAAAGTGTTAGTCCATATAACGCCAAAGTCATTACGTAAAGTTTCAAGTGATTCTTTAATGAGTTGTACCGATTATTTAATAGTAACTCACTTTAGGATTTTGTAGCATTTTATTTAAAACTTCCAATTTTTTAAAAGTTGTTATAATTATTTTTAAATACAAAACTGTTTTAAAATGTGATAGTGACTTGCTGAATCCACTAGCTTTGGCACCACTGTCAGACGTATTACTTGAACTAATTGAATCAAAAAATTCTATTAAGGGACTCGTAATTTTTTTCAATGGTTTCTAGAGATGGAATTCTCATACACCAACGAGTAGGACAAAATTTTCTCAAGTTAGGAATATTGTCACCGTCTTTGTCTTCTTGGATATGTTTAAAAATAGCCAGCCTTTTAGGAGATTCTCTCACGAAATTGATCAATTCTTTGAATATCCCAAAAACATCTCTTATTTTAGGTACAATGCACATGGCTTCTTGGACCGCTAAATTTAGTGAATGTGCAAAACAGTGCACGTATACTGCACGACTTTCTTGTTTTTTTTATCATTGCTTGTAGACCGTTAAATGCGCCACTTACATTTGCAGTTTTTTTAAGATTGCATTAGTTATTAAATTGATTAATAATTCCGCCGTAATATCGTGTGATAGCCAACGATATTCATTTTTTTGTGACAACCATATTTTCAACTCCGGAATATCATTTGCTCGAAGTTTTAAAAGATTTAAATAATTCGAATGTTTATCATCATGACCACGAATCGCTATTCCACTCGAAACTAAGAATTTAAGTGAATTAAACATTGCTAATAATGCCACCCTTGCCCTCTTTTTTTCTATTAGTTTTGCGTTATCTAGAAGCGTTTCAACATTAGTGTTTTTCTTATCATTTAAAAAAGTATGCCAGTAAAACTTATACACAAGCGATTTCTCATGTACATTAAAACGCTCGGTTGCTTTCCTCCAGTTTTTAAATCCATTTAAAATAAAACAATTTACTGATTCATCTCTTGAAGGGTATGATGCAGGAATAACTATTTTTTTAAAGTAAATTTCTTTGCACACTTTGCAAAATACAGCATCCTTTTCCTGGGAATATTCGATCCACTGGAATTTGTCACACCAAGAAATTAATAACTTTCTACCTTTATTTTGAGTTTGTGGAGTAAGACTTGATGTTTTTTTTGATCGATTTATCTTCTACTTTTTCTTCATCTTCAATAGTATTATTTGACGATGTTGATGCACAGGCATCATTCACAAATTGAGTGGAAGTAGAAATAGAAGAGGAGTCAGTGATTGGGCAAATACAACTTGTGCTTTGCCCTTTTTTAAAAATATCATTAATTTTAGATTGAGTTTTCTTCGACATTGTTATTGCCTTTGCCCAATACTACAAAGAAGAAATAGCAATAGCAAAGTACATTTATGATTTATTCAGTACTTAAGTCCAGCTGTTCAATCATTTAAGCCAGGCCAGCCAGAACTGAATTCTCGGTATTGTCTTTTTCATACATGCACCATGCATGTAGTAAAGAGAAGACTGAAAATCTAGAGTAAGAGTTTAGCTCTGGCTGAAATCCACCACTGCTGAAATCATTGTACCACCTACTCGGGCGGTGGGACCTTATTTGTACTTTATTAAAATCAAAAAGTCAAATACCATTTTAATACTTACCTCGGCGTTCTCAAAATGTATTAAATCACAATATCAATATAATGAAATAAAATTGATAATTAAATGTTGTCCAACATTAATAAAATACAATACAAATGTGAATATATATATATATGACAGTCGTGAACGTAAAGGTAAATGAATTGAAACCCGCCAAAACATTTTTTTATTAAAACTAAATTGATCGTCAGTAAAATGTTGACTGCAAATTCGAACACCATTTATTTTTTCGATTGGTAATTTTTTCCAATGCGGAAATTGGACATTGCAACAATTGTTCAACCAAATCTTACAACTAAAATATATTTAAAATTAGTACTTATAAATACATTTTAACTGAGTAACAATTAATATATTTTGAAGTGAACTTACCGCTTAGGATCTTTAGGAAATCTAAATGAACTTAACATATCATCGGTGTGAGTGTTGCACATTGAAATTTGACAATACATTGTAAAATATATACACAACCGAAAAACAGTGAAAACACAAAAAAACACAAAGCAGGAAACAGTGAAAACACAACTAAACTCAATATTTAACAGTCCAACTTGTTAAATATAGAAAAGGGTGGGTAATATATTACTCTAACAGTGTTCGACTTCAACTGCTTTATTCGGTTCCAATATCACATATCACAGGTATTATATTAGCGCGCGCTGTACATATTTATATTTATTACATCCAACACAACTCACTCCAGGGGGGTGCAGGCGAGATGCTAGAATCGGCAACGCAAGTCCGCCATATTGCGCGGAAATATGTAATTTTTCTTAGATTAGCTTAAATAAACTGTATTATTCTGGTTATTGTAAGAAGAAAAAGTACTTTACAATTTAAAACATTCTCTCCCTAATTTTAATTATTTTACATGTGTTTATTCCATGCCAATTCGAAAAGCCGACCTATAGCTGTACTGAAATTATACCAGAACAAAACTATATATTTTACTAAATTATGTAAAAGTTATACACTTTTTTGATATTCGCAAGAAGTAAATTATAAGAACAAAATTAAAAAATCGCCATACTAGAAATTGCTACAACCCTTTAGCACAAATAAATAGCCAGTTTATTTTCACATTTATAGTGCTGTGAAAGCTATTATTAATTTTCCAAAATTTTTGTCCAATCAAATTTACTATATATTCGAAATCTTATGAAATCAAATTAGTTTTTGCGGAATTTCTTTGCTTCGTTAATTAGATATATATTCTTATATACATCTACATAGAATGTATACATAATTGCTTTGCTTCAACTCCTCTTGATGTCTGTTGTTTCTGTAACGTATTTATATACTGTTGTCTGAATTTATAATACCCATAACTCCTTAGATTTTTCTTATAGTCTTGATCTTTTTTCCTCTCTTCATTTCTATACGTTGGATTTTTCCTCTTTACATTTTTTGCAATTTTGTCATCTTGTCTCTAATTTCTGGTTGTTGTCTTTTTTTTGCAATTTTATCCTTTTCTCTCTCTTCATCTTTATAAGATGCATACATAAAAATATATTCTTGATGTATAAATATACCTCTATTAAATTAAAGATATAATATGTTCATATATGAGCAAACATATATCATATTTACTTTGAAAATACTGTATAGTTATGTTTCAAACATTTCAATATATTGTTATAAAACTATTATATTTTTAATATTAAAGATATATTAAGAAGAAGTATATGAATATACTTATTTTAATATTTATTTTATTTTCAAAATATGCTCATTTTATATTTAAGTTTTTTTACAAAATTATTAGTATTTAAATCAAATCGTTCAAAATAGTTAAATCAAAACTACTATGGTTAACATTATTATTAAAATGTCTTAATATATATCTATTGATTCATTTACTTAATAATTTATTTATTTAGATAAAGTTTATTTTATATTTGATCTTACTGTTTAATAAATTGAATTTAATGCTACTTTGTATTAATTTCAAAAATAGAAGCGATTTGATAAAGATTGTATTTCATTTTGAATGTAGACGGTGAATAGGTAATGGTGCTACAAAAAATCAGGTTTTTACAAATAACATTTTATTATTTAAAACAACTAAAAACATAATATTTTAACAACAAATATACTTGTTTGCAATAAACAACAATAAACTATAAAAAAACAACGAAAAAATGATAGGATCATCAAACACGATTAAAATAAAAAGGTATATACTAAAAACATCTGAAAATCAGATTTTAATTGTTCAACAATATTTTTAAATTGAAGTTTTACAAAAGGCGAGTCAAATTTCGTTAATTAACTATAAACTTTTACAAACTAAACTTTCAAAAAGTTGTATCACAAAAAGTAACACATTAGGTGCGTTTACTCAACTTAAGAGGTAGGTACAAAATAAACTTTCAAAAAGTATTATCACAAAAAGGTAAAATATAGTTTTAACTAAACTTAAAAGGTATAGGTACAAATTAAACTTCAAAAAATTCATCACAAAAAGAGAAAGTACTGCTTTACACTTATACAAACCAATTAGTGAGATGATTTATCACAAAAAATTAAAAAAAAAACGTAACTCAGATTCTTAGAATAAAAATGTATTACATAAACAAACTTTAATTAAATTTGTTAATAAAAACACATATTAGAACACATATTTGAAATAACAAACATTTTTTTTTTAGTAACTCTACAATGAATTTTTGAAAGATTTGATGAAGATAATCATTATAATAATGCGAAATAGATATGTACATTTTACCGTTACCTGGCACCTCAGTTCATATGTGTGGCTCCACTTTTCGAAAACTTCTGACCAAGGTTCATTATTTATTTTTAACCAAAGCCAATCCTGTTGCATTGATTCATCCACAATTCTGAATTTGGATGTCGATGGTTGTTCTTCAATTGGTAGTTCATTACATTTTCGTTTTCGTTTTGGAATAGCATCTTCACATTTGTGAATCAGGTTTCTTACTTTATCAACTAATTTTCCTTTTGCCATGATCGATTTATTCATGGCAGAATCACATTTCTTTATGGCTGGAACATAATATGTTCCCATTGTTTCCTTCGGAAACAAACTAATTATTTTTGCAGCGATGCGATTGTACTCTTCATGTTTCAGACGACTGCAAATTAAATATTAGGATCCATTTTTGATTAAATTATCAAATGCATACTTTTTTATCATGTAATTATACAAATGTTTAACTACTATATCTACAAGCCTACCCCGTCTTGTATTATCCAATGCTTGATTGGTTTGATAATATTTGAGCACACTATTACCTAATGGACTTGATTGTAAAAGTGTACTCAATTCAAAATCAGGAAAACTAATTGGCTGTTGACACATTAAAATAAGGTCCGTCATATCAATTGAAATATTATTATCTAGTTCGTTTTCTACTATATTTGAAACATTTCTGTTGTGTTTCGGGGTATAAGTAAAACTCGGTTATCCCAAATTACAATTACACTTTATTTCCTGGATAATACAGAGGCAAGTTTATACTCTATTCGTTGTGCGTCCGTATCGGTCAACCGCCAGGCAGAGAGAGGCCGTCCTCTGTCGCTTTTCCCTACTCCTCGCGCTCGCCTTCCAACCCAGGCTTGGCGCGTACTTTGAATCGCGCATCACATTTCTCTCTCTTAATTCTAACAATTATTCCACAAACAACCCTAATCCCGAAATACAATTAACAGATCTCACAGAACTTAAACGTTTACATCTCATAGTTTGAACTCTCTTAAATGTGAAGGTAACCGTCTGTTTCTTTGAGGTCTGTGTACAGTGGGTGTATTTTCGTTTTCTTGTACAATATTTGGTTCAAGTGGATCCACCTGACGCTCATCATGCAGCTCGTTTGGTTCTATAGCTTGGCCTTGAGCTTGAGCACCAGCAGGAACAACATCAAGAGTGATGTAGTCCGCCGGCATAGAATTAATCAAGTGTTTGATCTGAATTTCTAAAACTTGCTTTTGGGGTTGAGGATTTTAGAATCTGATCAATGTGTCGTTTCCACAACCTGCCATCGTTTAATTGTACTGTATAGTGTAATTTACCATCTTTTGAAACAACTACCGAATTTCCACTTAACTTTTCCAAAGTAATTCCTCACTTGGACTCTTTCTCCCTCATTTAATATTCTACATTTTAGGTTCTTATTAAAACATTCATAACGTTCTTTGTCAGGCAACATTCAATCTAACCTAGTTCTGATTCTTCGCCCAAACATTAACTCCGATGGGCTAATATTTGTAGTGTTTTGTGGCATTGTACGGTATTGCGTTAATAATTTCTGCAAATTTTTGTGCAAATTTAAATTATTACTTTGTAATTTCTTTAACGATTGTTTTAACGTTTGTACGAAACGCTCCGCTTGTCCATTTGTCGCAGGATTATAGGGGGCTGTGTATTTGAAATGAATTCCATTTTCTTTTAGGAACTTTGTGAATTTAAAACTCGTAAAAGATGTACCGTTATCGGTTACTAAAACTTTAGGAATGCCGAAACTTGCAAAAATTTCCCTACAAATTTTTACTGTAGTGTCCGTTGTTATATCATTTATGATATTTACAAAAGGGTACTTTGAAAACGAATCGACTAGTATAAAAAAATATTTACCCATGAAAGGTCCGGCAAAATCCGCGTGCACTCTTTGCAATGGTGCGTTTGTTGGTTCCCAAATGTGTTTTTCAACCTTTTTCGGGTCGTTTCTATTTAAATTGCAACTTGTGCAATTTCTAGCTAACTCTTCTATATTGCGATCCATTCCGGGCCACCAACCCACCAACAAAAAAATCTGACTAAACTTTTCATTTTAACTACCCCGAAATGTCTATCGTGTAATTCTTGTAAAACTCGTGAACGTAATTCTTTAGGAATTACTGCTTTATTGCAGCGCATTAAGATTCCCTGTTGTAAATGAAATTCTTCTAAATTTATATGAAATCTATCTTTATCTGCTATTTGTTTACCATCTTGTAATGCTTTTACTATTATATTTAATTCTGTGTCAGTTTGTGTGCAATTTTTCAACACTTTTAAAGTAACCGGCAATGCTTCTATCATTTCTAATTGGTAAACGTCTACTACATCGTAAGATTGAACATTTGCTTTAATTGGAAGTCGCGATAAACAGTCCGCATTACCGTGGTCGTTAGTGTTTCTGTACTTAATATCGTAATTAAATCCTTGTAAAAATAACGCGTAGTGTTGCATTCTCATTGCACTGTAAAGCGGTAAACTTTTTGAGGGCGAAAATATTTGTACCAAAGGTCTATGATCGGTAAACAAAGTGAACCTGCTACCATATAGGTATTGATGAAACTTTTTCACGCCGAATATGATAGCATATGCCTCATTATCAATCTGTGAGTATTTCCTTTGGGTTTCCGATAGTGTTTGCGACGCGTACTGTATGACTAGTTCTTGTCCGTCTGGGTAAATGTGCGATAGCACCGCACCCACCCCACAAGAACTGGCATCCGTCGCCAACACTAATGGAAACTTTGAGTTGTAATGCACCAAAAATTCTTCACTTTGAAATTTTTGTTTTACTAATTCAAAACTGTTTTGACAATCTTCCGTCCAATTAAATTTAATGTCTTTGGATAGTAATCTATTTAACGGATAGAAAATTGAGCTAAGGTTTTTCGATAAACCGCCCATAATAATTAATGTTG
The DNA here is from genome assembly GCA_963556235.1 of Cryptophagus acutangulus. Lineage (NCBI taxonomy): Eukaryota > Metazoa > Arthropoda > Insecta > Coleoptera > Cryptophagidae > Cryptophagus > Cryptophagus acutangulus. The sequence continues at coordinate 22,279 of CAUVYR010000295.1, read as the reverse complement.
AAAGAAATTCGCCGGAATAGGACAGTAATTGAATTAAATGAAACTACAAATTTCTCATTCAGCTAACAGTTTCGCCCCCAATGTGGGCTTCTTCAGAGCATCTATAATTGATAATTTAATTCGACAATAAAACACAGTACAACGAAAAACACAGCAATACGAATCAGAATTTTTTTTTACAAAATGCATTTAAATATTATGGAACGTTATATAAAATAAATATTTGTTGTAATTTACCTGAGATGAAAATTTAAGAGTAGAAGTGAATTTCTGATGGCGTGACGTCATAATGTGTCGGAGATATTATAATTATAAGTTAATAAAATGTGTACAACACAATTGATCAATGTGAACGGTAATAACACCACAAAAAATGGACGGCACAACACTTAGTTATAAATTATATCAGTCAAATCATTGTTAAAATTAATTTATTTTTTTTTAATTTTGTAAGTAACACACTCGAGCGGTGAACTGGTCAGTACTGAGTTCGATTTTAATGCGTAGATTTAACAACGAATAAAATTTAGACAAAAAATGCATAACAATGACCACCAAAACTGTGGCAAAGTGAACGAAATAAAGGTGGTAAACATTTAAAATATGAAAAATTAATCTCAACAACCACAACAATTCACGACGAGCCATGGACAATTAGGTTGTAATAAATGTTATTTAAATATTGGATATCTGTTTTTTCATTAATGCAATTTGTATTTCTTTTAATAAAAAACATTTCTGAGAACAATCTTTTACTTAAATTCATTTCATTGTCGAGAATAGTTGTTTCATCAAAATTAAATACATGTCCCGTTTCAGACGTATGAGTAGCTAGCGCGGTTTTATTGGTTTTTAATAAATTATGTGGTTTACAATCGTTCTTATGGCTGTAAAGTCTTTTATGTAAATTTTGTTTAGTTTGACCAATATAACAAGCCTCGCAACCCAAACAATTAATTTTGTAAACGCAATTTGATCTATCAAGCAACGGCACTTTATCCTTTAATTTAGAAAACAAACATCCAATAGTTTTTTTTGAATAGAAAGCCAATTTAAGAGAATTCGATTCCAAAATATTACGTAATTGTGAATTCAGAGCAGGTAAATTAGGAATTTTATAGTATTGAATATTATGTAATTCTGGGGACTCAGTCTTATCAATAATCGAGCTCCCGTTGTGGTTATTATGGATGATTAAATTAATAATATTATCTGGAAAATTATTAGCTTTGGCAATGGTTCTGAGTACTATCGGAGTAATAAGTTTTGACCCTCTTTTTTGAAGTATCATATTATGAAAAGTATTTGCCACATTTTGATAATTTAAAAAAAAACTGAAATTGTGTTGTGCATGTATGTAATTTTTTTTTAAATTTTCACATTCCTAATTTTCCAGCAATGCATGAATATATCTAAAAAAGCACGAATTTTTTGTACCTTTTTCGATATTATTAACTTAAAATGTAAGTTTTATAAAAATTATTACATCTGATGACTTTAGATTTTAAGTACAAATAAAGTATATATTTCTGTACAATATACAAGAAAAATTAAATCAATTTGATCAGTAGTTTTTTTTTAAATAAATAAATTATGACCCTATGTTTTCTCAGCTATTCATAGAGCTATCAACTTGAACTTTTCGAATAGTTTTGCAGATAAACTTATAGAGCAATAATCAATAAAAAGAAATTCTAAAAATTATAAATTATGGCCACAATACTAAATTACATTTACTAAAAAAGGAAAACTGCACTTGTTATTTGCGGGGAAGCGGAGCGATGAAACGGCATATGACAGCCTTTATCAAGACGAAGCGGCAAATATACTATTATTTTCAGTGCATTTTACTTTGATATTATTAATCAAAGCTTTTTTATTATTTTTGTTTTTTAACTATTTTTCACTATTTTAATCAGATTAATCAGATTTAATCGAAATGAATAGTTGAAGCATGTTTTGCAAACACAAATAATGTAAACAAGCCGCAAGCGCGCTATTGTGTACGGCGCTATAGGTTGCTATCTTTCTCACATCGCACCGTAAAATTAAATCTACAATCACTCGATTAATTAAACGAATTTTTGATTTATTTTTTTAGAAACGTTTTGATAATATAGTGTACTTTAATTACACACAAGAAATTTTGAAATCGGAAATCTAATAAGAAATATAACAATAATGCATTTAATAGTACTTAATTAAAAATATACACATAGTAGAAAAAAAATTTTTGAACAAATATAAATATAAAGATTTTGTTTTCATATGTTTGAAGTTTCGTGAATACAATGCTATTTTTAACAAAAATACAGTGAATTGAAAAACTGCAATTTTTTACGGCTGTTAAATTAGGTACTTTTTTGCACATTTTAATTTTTAAAAAACAAACCATAAGATTAAGATGTTTGATTTTTTTATACGACATTTATGAATAGTTCATGCAAATCATATAAAAATTTCATAAAATTTTGGCTCCTACGTTTAGAAATATAACTGTTTAAAAAAAAGGGTCAAAACTTATTACTCCGATAGTAAATTGAAATTTTTTGTATGGAAAATTTTATTGCTAAGTTTAAGAATTCTATGTTTGATTGATTTTAATGAAGCGATTTTTTGGTTAAGAGGGTGTGCCGAAAAATAATTAAGTATTCTCCCTGATGAAGTGGGTTTTTGATACCAATCGGTTAATAGGGTATTTTCAGTTGACCTAATAATGCAAGTGTCAAGGAAAGGTAAACTATTATTCTGTTCTGTTTCAATTGTGAATTTAAGACTGTGGTAATAATTATTAAAATGATCCAAAATAACATTTTCGCTATCAGCAGGTATAGCAGTGATGATGTCGTCTATATAACAAAATAGAAAAGGTAATTCAAAAGGCAATTTATCGATAACTGTGTTTAATAAATCATTCATTACTAAATTTGCAAAAATAGGTGACGCTGGGTTACCCATGGCGGAACCAAAAATTTGTGAATAGTGTTTTCCTTTGAAAGAAAAATAACTTGATGTGAACAAAAATGTAACTAAATTAGTGAAATCTGCTAAGTTAATTGTAGTGAAATTAGATATGGAGCTCCAATTTTTTTGAACAGAGGTGATGACAGAATCTAAGGAGACATTAGTGAATAGAGAGACTACATCAAGAGAAATTAATTTATAATTGTCGGGTAAAATTACGTTGTTGATTTTTTCACAAAATTGGAAAGAGTTTTTAATATTGTATTTAAAATCCGGTATTAAGTTATTTAAGATATTAGTTACAAATTTAGCTAAATAATAAGTTGGATGGTGAAAAAAGAACTTCTTCAGTAGATGCTCTGAAGAAGCCCACATTGGGGGCGAAACTGTTAGCTGAATGAGAAATTTGTAGTTTCATTTAATTCAATTACTGTCCTATTCCGGCGAATTTCTTTCAACATAAATCAACTTCAAGGACGCTATCCTCAGCTTTAATAATAATTAATCATACCAATGAATGCACGTGTTTCCGTCACATTACTGGGTATTGGCATATTATTTATTGATTCGATTTTACTTTCTGTTTTATGAATTCCGTCTTTATCGATTGTGTAACCGCAATATTCAATCTTATCTTTGAAAAACTCGCTTTTTTCTAAGTTTACTTTTATATTGTATTCCTGTAATCTACTGAAAACTATTTCCAATGTTTCGAAATGCTCGTTATCTGTTAAGCCCGTAATTTTAATGTCATCTAAGAAAATTGAAATTCCCGAAATTCCCTGTAACACGGTTTCCATTAAACGTTGCCAATTGGCAGGGGCCGATGCTATACCGTATAGCATTCGGTTGCATTGAAATAACCCCTTATGCGTACTCAGTGTCTTTAAGTGACGATTTTGAAAAAGAAGTACCACCTGCCATATTTGAAAATAACTCGTCAATTGTAGGCAATGGATGCTCGTCAATTTCAAGATGTGGATTCACTGTAACTTTAAAGTCTCCACAAAGCCGAATCCTATTATTTCGTTTCAGTACTGGGACGATTGGCGTCGCCCATTCTGAGCTATTTACTTTTTCTAAAATTCCGGCATTTGTAAGATTTTCAATTTCTTCTTCAATTAACGGCAATAAATTAAATGGAACTTTCCTAGCTTTTACAAAAACCGGTGTAGTTTCGGGTTTCATTTTTAATTTCGCGTGCAAACCTTTTATTCCTGACATTTCTTTATCAAACAATGCATCGTATTTATGTAACAATTTATTCAATTTTGAATTATCTTGAACTTTGTAAACTGAATTTAGATTTAATAACTCTAACTGCCTAATCCATTCGCGTCCTAACAAAATATCTCTATCTAATTTGGTAATGTACATATTCAAATTGTAAAATTTATTTTTGTATTCTACTTTTACCGTCACGTAACCAAGAATTTCTAACTGTGTATTGCAAAAACTAACTAAGTTTATTTCTGTGGTCTTAATGGCAAGTTTTGGAGCGACTTTCTTTAACAATTTATGACTCATTAACGTCACTGCAGAACCACTATCAACCTCAAAAATCAAATTCTTATCCTCAACTCTCAATGTAATCTTGTATTTTTCACGAAACTATGAATCTTCAGTTTCCTCCGCGATCACTTGATGTATTCTAGTCCGCGACTCATCCCTCCTCATGCATACTTGCTGCAAGTGTCCATTTTTCCCACAGCTATTGCATCTTGTGGACAATTTGAGACTGCAATCAGTCGCCAGATGATTTCCACCATATCTGAAACATTTTACATTTTTATTTCCCCTAGTAAATTTGTTATTTTTATATAAATTAGAAAAAAAAATATACGGCTTATTTGATGAGGTACTCGATTGGTTATTTTGGAACCCTGTTTCCGCTCTCTGCTTCACCATGTTCACCTCACTGTCACGATTTAGCTGCTGAATGTCCTTCTCCGAAGTGGACATACTCGTGGCAATCTCAACTGCACCTTGAAGTTTTAAATTCTTTGTTTCCAACAAACGGCTTTGTATACGTTTTGAATGTAACCCGAACACAAATTGGTTTCTAATAGCATTGTCTAAATAAGTACCAAAATTGCAATGTAAACTTAAGTTTTGTAACGCATGGCAGAACTCCTGGATTGGTTCGCCTTCCTGCTGCCTTCTGAACTGGAATCGGTATATTTCAGCTATCTCCAGTGGTTTTGGTGAATAGAAATTTTCCAGAATTTCTACTACTTGTGCGTACGTCTTGGCTTCTGGTTCGGTTGGCGCCAGCTTATCGCACAGAATGTCGTACGTGTGCGAGCCCATGTAATGTAAAATGAAAAGTAGTTTCATCTCGTCCTTCGTTTTGAACACCTTGAATGCACCTTCCAATCTTTTCACCCATCTCACCCACGTTGTAAGCTGTGGATTGAAATTTTCCACGACAAATGACTGGCTGACACTAGCCGTTTCTACCATTTTGGAATGTTTGTAACAGCAAAATTTACGTAATGTGTAATGTAGCGCGTAATGTAAATTGTAATGTAACGCGTAATGTAAATTTCGTAATTGTCTTGTACACTGAATTATTTTAGCACACCGAAAGAAAATGGCGGTTCACGACTTTTTCACGAGGTTTACTTTTAACTTTTTAATGTTTTTAAGTACTTGCCCTTTTCAGGATCCCATCCTCGTCGCCACTTGTTGTGTTTCGGGGTATAAGTAAAACTCGGTTATCCCAAATTACAATTACACTTTATTTCCTGGATAATACAGAGGCAAGTTTATACTCTATTCGTTGTGCGTCCGTATCGGTCAACCGCCAGGCAGAGAGAGGCCGTCCTCTGTCGCTTTTCCCTACTCCTCGCGCTCGCCTTCCAACCCAGGCTTGGCGCGTACTTTGAATCGCGCATCACAATTTCCTTGGTTAATATTTATAACATCAGCTACCGAAGACATTTTTAAAGTGTCGTCAAGTGCATTTCCCTCGGAATTTCCATACAAAGAACTATTTTCTTTATTCTAATATGTAACAACAATAATCAAATTAATATTATATATTATATATTTATAAATACCTCTTCTTCCAATTTTTTGCATTTCAATGCAATTAGTTTCCTCATTCCAAGAGGATGAGATAAGAGTTCGTGTAAATCTCTATCAGATAAATTTTTTAGTAACGTAAGACTTATGTCGTTTTCTAAAATTAAAAGAAAGAATATATTTACAGGATGTTTTACTTTGACTGACACGTTTAATTATAAAAATCGTTATAAAATTTATCGTCTAATTATAAAAATATTGTTTTTAAATTTTGTGATTTGTTTGCATTTTGCAGCGGTCCATGTAAAAAGGTTCCCTTAAAAAGTGTCTAATCCAATTCCATAACTGACCAAAATTTGGATATGTTCATAAATAAAAAAAATAAGGGAATGGTGTCATTCACGGTGAAACCCTCTGTATAATCAAATGATTATAGATTAATTGCTTATACATATTGACGTACTAGAGGCAGCGAAAATTGAAAAATATTGTTATTGAGTTAGGCAAAGCAGTTATTATTTTTTAATTACTACATACCAAAATGTAGAGTATAATTATTAAATATAAATAGTTGTGAGTACTTACTTACTTATGAATGAATTAATTGTGTTTTCAGTGCACCCCCAACAATTCAACAATTCTTTAATGTCACTCATTTTAACCAATTACTGCAGCACAAATACACAAGAATAACCACGAAGCACGTGTAAATCATGAGAATTGAATCGCTATTAAGACTATTTTTCTTATGTGGAAGCGAATGCGCAAGCGCTTATTCAAGTTAAACATACGATATACTTCTTTCTAGATGAAGACGTTTCAAATTGAAACTAGTAAAAATAATTATTCTTGAAAATTTTACAAATATAACATATGTTTGATTTGAAGTCATAAATAAAATGTATCTTTAAATTGAAATTGATATATTTAAAACTTTATTTAACTTTATTATATGTTTGTATGAAGATTATATTTTATAATAAATGTTAATCACAAACATATCTTAGGTTTTTATAAAAAAATTCGAAATATTGGTTTCAACATTACAAAAGTATTTGAAAGAACTAAATTAACTTTTGATTTAAGAATTGTATTCTTATCTGATACATATATTTTAAACACATGAACTTTTTAAAACAAAAATTAAATAATGTTAAATTTGAGAATTTTGTTTTAATTCAAAACTTAATAATTTTAAATTGAAATAATTTAATTAAAAATGTGCATATGTTTATATTAAATATTTGTTTTTATGTGTGTGGATCGTTCCTCTTTACATTTTTTGCATTTTATCATCTTGTCTCTTTTTTTCTCTAATTTCTGGTTCATCTCTTTTTTCTTTTTTTGCAATTTTATCTTTTTCTCTCTCTCTTCATTCTTATAAGCTGGATCTTTTTTTTTTCACGTTTTTAGCAATTTTGTCATCTTGTCTTTTTTTTTTCTCTGGTTTTTGGTTCTTCTCTTTTTTTTCTTTTTGTAGTTTTGTCGTTCCTGCTCTCTTTATCTCTAAATTCTTTGTTTTTTTTTTTTTTTTTTGATTTCCATTCTTTATTATCTTGATCTACATTGTTTTGTTCTTAAGATTCATCATCTTTATTATTTTTTTGTCGCAATAGTTTAGCTTTTGCTTTGCTTTTTCTTGTTTTTTGTGCTACAGATTTTATTGCACGGTCCTTTTTAGTTATTACCATTTTTAAATAATTTTTGTTTTAAAATGTATCGAAATATATAAAATAAATATAGTAGAAACTAAACAGTAAAACAAATAAATTTACCAATAAATAAATAAACAAATTATCAATTTGAATATGCGTTGACTTTTTTTAAGCTTATCAATAAACGCCTTGAACGATTTATTTGGAATTTGTCGAGAAACTAAAAAGTTTAAACAATACATAATAAGTTTACCAATGAAAACAAACATTTAAAAAGACATAATGTCATAATTAATAATGAATTGATATTGAATTTCCAAATAAATAAATAAATTAATATATCGGTATTTTGTATACAAAATCCAAAAGTAATATTAACGTGTTGAAAATACTCCTTAACTGTAAATTGAAAGACTTTTTGTCAGTGAATTTTTCCATTAATTCACGAGCCATAATAGTTGAACTTTCAAATATTTGACATTTTTTCTGAGAATGCGACCTGAAAAGCATTTTCTCGATAGTCTATTAATAACAAAAAAAATACATTAATTCTAGTCTAATGAATAAATATTCTACTTACTTTGATAAGACAATGTAACTGTCAATATCAGCCTCCCCAGACATACCAGCAGGCATAAAACGATTCAGTTCAAAGTAAGTGGACAACTTAAAAAAAAAAATTAAAAAGAATTAAAAAAAAAATAGTAATTTGTGTATCCAGGGCGGAAAATGAGGATTTGTTAGGTTAGGTGTAGGTTAAAATGGAGGTTTTTTTATACATTATTTATAGTTTATATTACTTCGGCGTTAGGTGAGAAGGATTTAAGTCAGAAACTATAGTTTTCCAGAAAACGAGATTTAAAATTGAATGGACTTGCAAATCCATTTATTTTTCTCGAGGAGTGATGATGACAAACAATATTCATCAAAACGATGAACAACAGTAACTTTAGCACATTCACTGAAAAAAACGAATACTTACCTGGATTCTGATGACTTAAGTCTTGAAGACCATTTGATTAATATTTACCTGTATTTATTTTGTTAAGCATAAGGGCGTAAGTCAAGCAAAATTCAAAAGTGGGAATATTCAAAGTAATAGTTTCTAGGGCAACTAATTTAATAATGATAATATTAATAATAATGACCAACAAAATAACGTAATAAAGTAATTAATCAAAACAAAATACTTCTTGACGTCTGACAGAACTTTAATAATTTTATTCGTCTGCTTCCTCCTCAACCAAGTCGGGATCATTGTCAATGGCAGTCTCAGAAGTTGGCAAATTTTTATAAAATTCATGGAACGTAGGTGGCACTAAGTTCAATAACGCACATAAGTCTCGCTTTTTTTCAATAGATATTGGAATCCAACCCTTGTATTTCGTCTCAAGCACAAAATTCTTCAAATTGGCAGTTTTCCCTCTTCTTAAAAAGCTTAAGACTTTGAAATTTTCTTGGTTGCTCAAAGAGTTTTTGTAATTTACCAAACCTCTGTTATTGTATTGAAGCCATTGTGCAGAATGCCAATAGAAAAGTTCCCCGAATACATTCTTTTTTCGGCACACCAATAATGTTTTTAGTAAAGCAGCAAAACCAAAAAAATTCTTTTTGTTGCATTTCATGAACCATGAACGGATTTTTTCTGCCTGTTCCTCTAACTAACTGGTACCAGTCGTGTGGGTGGTAGACAGGTATTTTAGTTTTCTTTTTCTGCTTCTCTATCATAGAATGATCGACATCGCATTCCATGTGAGTGTGGCCTGGTATGAGAAACTTATGGTTGATTGTTAAATTAGGATATTCACTTTGGGCTTTTATAAACATGGCAGCAACATGACTATTTTTATTTTGACCCCCACATGTATCCGAGTAAAACGTTACTTCAGAAACGGATTCAGGAAGGCTTTTCAGATGGCGGTACAAGCAGGAAGCAATTTCATTTCCACCTCTGGCAGCAAGAGCTTCATGCCACATGTAGTTTGTTCATTGTCCAGTAGCATTATCATGGTCAGTCAAATTATAGGTCCACAATTGCCTCTTGTAGAATACAACTGACGAACCAATGAACGGTGTCGGGAGGCATTGTTGAAGATCGAAACTAAAGCATTTTTTTCCAAGATCGGCTCGAGCTTCTTCTTTGTCTGCTTTTTTTGCTTCGTACGCTGCATTAGCGTGCTCCTGGTCTATCTGAACATCCCTTTTTGCGCTGAGCTTCTCTTCCTGAGTACACTGAGTTGGTAACAACTTGTACTTGCATATGAAGAGTGTTGCATTTATAACAAGTATAGACATGCGGTTTTTTAAAAGAAAGTTTCAACTTATGAAATTCTCTCTCATATATTGTGCGACCAACACGGTTGGTTCTTCCTTCCTTATATAAGTTATAAATAATTCGTAGATTTAAGTGGGATGGCAGATACCTCTTGTCGTTCGTACGTCTAGTATAATGACTTTCGTATGAGGGGAACGATTGTATGTGCGCTCGCACTTCATTCAGATCATCTTCCGTTTTTTTGTTGACAGAAGATTTCTTACTTTGATCATCCACTGTGATACCAGAAGTGCTCTGCAATTTATTTTTTAAAGCATTTCTTATGAATTTCTTTTTCTCATCCAAAGTTCGGCAAAAATAATCTTTGCCCACTGACACACTCTTTCCTTTCAATTGAAAAAAGTACTCGTGGGTTACTTACCTGTTCCTCGAACTTTCACCTTTTCTTTTACGAGAGACTAATTTGCTTTTGTAGTGATTCGATTTGCTATAAATGTAACTCTTTTGTCGTGACATCCTAGTGACCAGTACTCGTCAAAAATAGTTTTTCGAACCTCGTCACTTAGAACAGCATTGCATTTTTTTCTGCACTGCTTCAAATTTTTCATTTCTCTTGTCTTCACCAGCTTTCCGTTTACACCCACGTAACTTTGGCCACTATGGATTTTATCGGTCCTTCTCTTTCTTACCGCCCTTGACCATTTTTTCATGGGTTTTTGACCTTGATCTGTTTGCTCTTCTCTGAGAACGCCTGGCGCTGACGGACCAGCGCCAGCTTCGTCAATATCTGATTCTGCTGTTGCTATAAAATATTACACAGCATTTAATTGAATGTAATTAAGATATCAAATTTACCTACGCTTATCTTGTCTTTTGGAGTCAGCATTTTGAAGGCAAATTTAATTTGCAACAATAATAAATTATCGTCGCTACGACCACTGTCACTGTCATCATCTTCTGGTAGATAATTTTTATCCTTGACGCTATCATCGGAATCAAAAACATCTGAGCAATCTGGAGGTAAATTGGGTCCTGATAATGACACTAATTCATCGCTGATTTTGCTAGGACGAGCATATTCTGCCATTGCTATAAAATTATTCGGAAAGGTGGATTTATTTTGTGGTTATGATTAATGACTTAATTATAATACAATATTACTTCACTAAAAATAACGTGTAGGTGTACTGTTATGCTAACATAGTACTTACCAGAATCTCTTGTCGCTAGATACATAATATATTTAGTTCTATTACTCATTTTGGAACAACAAAGCTGCTGCAATAACCCTTGTCAACAACTGGAATGATGCCGGTTACATAAATGCTGTTTGGTATGAAAGACTCAAGTCTGACTTAAGTCTTTAGAAGCATCTTCAATGTTTCAAATGTGTTGGTCCCACGGGCTTATGTCAACTTACGACCCTTATACCAAACAGTATAATTATTTTTCTGGCTTAATGCTTATGGATCAGTTTATGCATGGGACACAGGTTTGCGCTAGACTTAAGCCTCTAATACCAGTCGGAAAAGAAAAAAAACTGACCTAAGCCCAATATTAAACTGAAATTGCCAAATTTTGACTTAAGTCGTTTATACCCAACACCACAGATTATTAAATGGCTATAATTTATAGCCATCTATCTTAAGCACAAGTTCCAGTTACAAATCATATAAAAAAAAAATGAGGAAGCGTTTCGACGTCTTTGTTTTGGCATTCTGCAGAATGCCAAATCAATGCAGAATCAATTGCCGGATCCGAATCTGGAGATCGGAATTAAATCCTAAATTGCAAACATGCCGAAAAGTCACGTTTTCGCCAAAATATAAATTTTTATTTTCGATTTCAATACTTATTTACTATTATCTCGGTAATGGAAAGAGCCAGGTCTCTAATTTTTTCACCAAATATACAATAAGGTATATAATAAAGATTATCATAGAATAATTTTAGTACTTTTACGATCTACAATTAAAATAAAATAAAATAATGAAAAAAATATATCACAATTTTTACTATATTATTCACAATATTACCGGCCAAACAACAAAATTATAAAACTTAATTGAAGAAAACTATAAAACTTAATTCAACAAAATGTTCTCTGATCTCAACACATTTTTCTTTAGTCACATTTGTCGTTGGCTTCTTGTCCTGTCTTCTTGTTGGTCCGTTGATGTGAGTTAGGGGTCGTTGGTGACGTTGAAGTGATAATAGTGATATTTTTTTTTATAATTTTATGGTTTTTTTCCTGAGATAGTAGGTGAATCTAGTTAGGATGAGGGAAGATTTTAAATGTGGGTAAGGTAGAAATTGATGGATGATCTTTTTGGTTTAATGCTGAATTTACTGATGGATGTGTTGAGGAGTGTGGGGTGGTTGTGGGAATGCAGTAGGTCTATTGATTTTTTGTGTAGTTGTGTCAGGTGTTCGTGTATTGTCGGTGTCCCACTAAAGTTGAGTAGGTCTGTTATTTTGGTCATTCTTGGGAGTTAGAGCGCGTACAGTATAACAAAAAGCTTGACCTTTAATAACCCTGCGTGTACGATAATACAGGATGGGTAGAAGTAGGCAGTCAGAACGTGTGTCCAGCATGTGGGGAGAAACTGAGGTAACAAGGCCAAGCTTTTTGTTAAGTTGTACAAACTCTACTGGCTAGTCTGAGGAAGTTGTTTTTGAAGGTTTGCAATTTGGATTTTCTGGCTTTGGACAGTAGAGGGTACCATGCTAGTGAGGCATAGGTTAGGAGTGGTCTGCAGTAAACTTTATAGATCATAACTTTGGTTTTTGTTTTGTAGTTTTTTGTTTTTGAGTAGAAAGTATAGTCTTTTTAATCTACCTATTGCGTTAGATCGTATGTAGTTTAGGTGGAAGTTAATGTCAGTTTAGTGTCAAGGTGAAGTCCGAAGTATTTGAGGATTGACTATTGGGATAATGTCATTGCCGATGTTGATGTGGTCTATTTTAATTTTATGTTTATTCCCATGATTTATGTTTATTCCCATATTATTGAGGTGTTCCTGCATTATAGGGTCATTGCTTTTGCAATCATTTTCACGCATTTATAATAATTCTCTGAAAATTTTCTTCCTTCTGCATTGGTTGGAAAAATGCTTATTTCTTGGTCAACACCTTTAGTTACCAAAAATGTGATTGTTTTTTAATCTAATGCATTATTATTTTCTTTCAACGTTTTCATTTTAGACGTGTGTTTAAATGTCGCAGCATGCTTTTGTAATTTGCTTTTTCCCGATTTTATGCTCACGTTGCAAACTTGACATCTAAAAAAGTTAAATATTGTTAATGTTAAATTTACTGCATAATTCCAGTTTTAATAAATCACTAAGATTTACAAATGTCAATCTTACCTAGCTTTATATTGTGAACTAGTATCGGGCAACAACCATGATTTAAAAATGGGATCCTGTAGCCAATACGTTTTATATATTTTATTTTTATCGGGTTGATTTGTTTTTTCTTTTTTTCCTTGGATGGTTCGCCTTTACACACGCTTGTTATAGTTTCATTAATTTCGACAATTTTGTCTTCGTTATTGTCGATGTCGCTGTTTTGACTTGAGGTTGAGGGTGAGCTAATCATATCATATTTACATATGTATTCCACTGGCAACACTGGTACTGATTAAACATAGTCACTATCCGGATTATTGTGGTGGGGCGCAGGCTGCGCGTCATCCGAGGCCCGAGGACGCCGATTCGACTGAATTCGGGTGGACTGAGCACGCTTTGACAGATGAAAGTACAGGAGGATATCTTATATGGGTCAAGCGAAAGCACAGACTTGAAATATAATAATAAACTTTAATTCATTTATTGATTAATTCTTTAACAAAAATCATTACGTATTTGTCAAAGAAAATATAATTATAAAATCATATGATATTCAAAATAATAGCGGCAATCCGCCTTAACGGTAGCACACGCTGCATGTGGTTCTCCTAGCGGTTCTAGCTCCAACCGGACCGTCAAGAGCTTCAATCCTTCCTATGCTTTATGTATACGAGTGTTATTACCTTCCATTCTAATACAGTGATTCTGGACACACACAATCAATTAAGTTTGCCGACATTGGCTCCTTGCCAACCCCTGGATAGCATCGTGCTACATCACGCATCAGCCGGCAAAACTTCTCTACTAGAGTTGTGACGCGCTTTCGGATTTTGGGCGTAAATAATCAAATACCTGTACTTACGTTTTGCGGAACTCGGGCGCCAGATTTGGTGAGTTTACTCTTAATCGGGTAGCTATTCTATAATCGGAGAAAATAGGGTTCGGTTGCACAAATAAAATAGAATTCTTAATACGGTATGCGTAGAAAATACTTTATTAATTTATATACATTTTAACAAACCAGTAAATATATAGTTAGACCCAAGAATAAGGCGGAAATAGCAATCACAGATTGGGTATAACGGATGACAAGTAAAATTGACGGTAGAACAGAGAAACAGTGTCAGCCCTTTTAATCAATTCGGAAAAGATCTAGTTGTCAACGTAAAGTGAACGGCGGACTTCCGTTACGTATCCTTAAACTTAAAGTAGTTACGAGCCTAAGGCCTGAATTACGGGTGATTTGATAACAAAACTAACGGACCGGATGTCTCAGAAGAAGACCCGACTTGGAAGACGCTGATGGCAGAACGCACAACCGAACGTTTAGCAAACGGACTCAACGAGAAAACAAAATGTTAGGCTTGGAAGACGCTGACGGCAGAACGCACAACTCAATGTTTAACAAGCGGAATTAACAGGAAAATGTTTACTAGAACTTGGAAGACGATGATGGCAGAACGCACAACTCAACGTTTAACAAGTGAAAAATTAAATGGCTTTCAACGGGAAATAACTATTACGGCTTGGAAGGCGCAGATGGCAGAACGCTCAACTCAACGTTTAACAAGCGGAATTAAAACGGTACTTAAACATTACGGCAAAACTATCAAAGGATACTCAACGGAAGTTAACAAAATTAAATTAAATTTTAAACCCTAGTCTTAAACGCGTTGTCTGTTACTTGGTTATGGCTCACCCCTTTCTGTGTTCACAAATTTTGACACTTACTGCATAATTAATTGGTTATGTCGACCACGCGGTTTTGTTTTAGGTTAAGTATCAAAATCGAGTTCGTTGCACTAACAAACAGACGAGCTGGATGGTGGCGATGCAAAGAGAGCGATTTTCGTCCTTCCAGCACTTTTATTGACTCCAATTCCAACAAAAAACTTCCTTCGGCCTTTGGTGGAGGAAACGGTGGGGCGAGGGCTTTTGCATACTCTATTTTCCAAAATTTATACAAACCACTTTTCCTTGGTGGAAAACCCAGTGGAACACTAAAACGGAAAGAAAAACTGCAGCCTAAAGTGCAGCACCGGGATTCTGTGTTCACGATACGATAACAATTCGATATCGAATCGCCATTTTTTTTCGATATGAGTGATTCTTGGTGCTAAACGATGCTTCTACTATCGTATGAAAACTGTCATTTTATACGACACCTCCCGAGGTATCGTTAGTCTATCGTGTATGTGTTTATTGGTGGCCAGAGAGCATTTTGAGGTTAAAATCAACAAAAGTAAGTTTATATTATTTATTTTAAGGTGTAAATTTAAAAATGCGGTAAATAGCGGAAACATTACTTTAATTGCAGATGTCGTTTAAAGTGAACTCTGAACATTGGGAAATTTTAATAAGATTTATGGAAAGTCACCCTTCCCTTGTTACCCAAAAATTTCCTAATTCTGCCGGCAGGGACACTTACAAAAAGCTTTGGAAAGAGGTAACACTACTACTAAATTCGGTAAGAGTAGGGCTCTTGGGGTTGCTGTGTTCCACTCACCCTAGAACCCTGAAATTTTCAGGGTGTCCTTCTGACGGCATTAGAAATGTTCTGTGAAATTTCAACCCCCTGCGACAACTTTGGGGTAACCACCCTATACGTGTATTTATGTTGTTTATTTTTGAACACTTTCACTTTTATTTTATAAAGCACATTTAACGCTGCAATTATGCACTATTTTACGAGTATTTGTTTCTGTCAATAGGGAAAAATCACCTTTAGAACCGACACCGACATGTATAAACAATCACGATCAGCTGACTTTTGACAGTGCTAAGCCATACTTCAACCGTTCTAACCAGTGACCATCAACATGTTTTTGGTTGATGATTTTTTTTTAAGAAGGGGAAATCCTCATGGACACCCAGCGAATTGGTGTGCTAGTACGCTGGGTAGTGCCGGACTCTTACCGGCTAAAACCCCTCTTTTGACACATGCCACCATTGTCCAACAAAGTGTTCAAACGCATTCCAGACACACACAATCAACTAGGTTTGCCGACATTGGCTCCTTGCCAACTCCTGGGTAGCATCGTGCTACATCACGCATCAGCCGGCAAAACTTCTCCACTGGAGTATTGTAATCCGCCAAAATGTTAGTACGATACATCCACTCTCCAACGAACTGGTCACAATGATCAACATTGGAAGAATCTTTTAGAATAAGTTTCAAGGAGCGCCAGCTCCTTTCAATATTCTGTGTATGGAATCGAAAGGGTTCCATTTGCGGTGGCACAATCCCATCGTACTGTTTGTCAAGGCATTCGGGGTGGAAACGCCCAGCAGGAAACCAGACTGGGGGATCATCGTGGGAGGGCTCGACAAAACCTTCGGAATGGTTGACCTGCCCTAAACCGGCGAACAAAGTACGGCAACTTCGATAGGCGCGCCATTTATCCGAGCAGATAAAAGTGTCTGGATCCATGCATTGTTGCATTTTTGCAAGAAGTTCGTCTCGCCCCCGGTTCGGTACCACAACACCAAAAACTTTCTTCGTTTTCCTGCTGATCCCGCCAAAAACCCAAATGTGTTGGTGTTGCAGAATTCTACCAACTTGGTACTTGCGTTTAAACAAATGCGACTCATCTACTTCCACTATGTCGTCGTCTCCGCCCAACTGCAAAAACTCGTGCCAAGCGATTTTAGCCATAACATCCCGCACGTATTGGACCCATGCTAACACAGTGTCATGGGCCAAACCCAAACGTTCTTCAATGTCCTTAATCGACAACTTAAGGACAAATTCAAAAATAATAATCACAATTTGGTCCGAACCGATCTGTTTGAGCCGAGCATTTTCCAAAAATGTAATAACGGTGGGCTCAGTCTTATGCTTGTTTAAACAGACATATCGCCACCCCAAATTCCGCGTCCGATCCGTATTGCACCTCAACTGCGAATTACACTGTGGGCAACGTATTTCTACGTCAACCCGATTTTGAGGAATGATTTGGAAATATCGAAACAGATCCAATCCTTTTTCATTAGTATCCACAAAGCGGACAAGGTCGTAAAACCGAGTATTTTCCTGCAGGAAACATTGCTGCACTTGCATTTTTAAACAACGATGGAAACACTTGTAAAAAACACGTGTAAAAAACACTTGTCGAAAAAATCGACAATGAAAATGTATCTACTATAATAGCTAATTGATAGGTATATACTAGGTACTATGGTAGTAGATACCTATCAATTAGCTAACTTACTGAACCTAAAAAACACAAAGCAGAAAACTGAAAACACAACTAAACTCAATATTTAACAGTCCAACTTGTTAAATATAGAAAAGGATGGGTAATATATTACTCTAACAGTGCTCGACTTCAACTGCTTTATTCTGTTCCAATATCACATTTCACAGGTATTATATTAGCGCGTGGCTGTACATATTTATATTTATTACATCCAACACAACTCACTCCAGTGGGGTGCAGGCGAAATGCTACAATCGGCAACGCAAGTCCGCCATATTGCGCGGAAATATGTAATTTTTCTTAGATTAGCTTAAATAAACTGTATTATTCTGGTTATTGTAATAAGAAAAAGTACTTTACAATTTAAAACATTCTATCCCTAATTTTAATTATTTTACATGTGTTTATTTCATGCCAATTCGAAAAGCCGACCTATAGCTGTACTAAAATTATACCAGAACAAAACTATACATTTTACTAAATTATGTAAAAGTTATACACTTTTTTGATATTCGCAAGAAGTAAATTATAAGAACAAAATTAAAAAATTGCCATACTAGAAATGGCTACAACCCTTTAGCACAAATAAATAGCCCGTTTATTTTCACTTTATTTTAGCTAAGTGTTTAAGTCTTACAGATTTCTTACAGAACTCACAGATATGCACATAAATAATAAAAACAAAGTTGCAGTATATAACATATATAATATTAGTATATAATCAATTTACATAAGCAATGTCAAATTTAAATATACAATAATACATATAATATATTAATAATACACATACCACATATATTTAAAATAATAGTTATTTATACAACAAGTAGCAAAATGTAAGTTATTTTTTCACAAGTCGTAAATTTGTCCAACGAAACATCAGCCGAGTTGGACAATACGACAAGTGAAAAAATAACTAATTTTGCTCGTGTTGTATACACTATTTTTTGCAATTTTTAATTAAAATAAAAAAATATTAAAGATTAGTTAATAATCAGATGACAATCGGTTGCTTGATTCAAGCTTAATTTGTTATTAATTAGAGCAAACATTGATAAAACAATTGAAATCGCCCCTAGGAACGAAAAATCAAACAGCTTCTTTCACATAATTCAAATCGGATAGAAGTGTTTGCTAACTCAAATTTAATGGAAATGTGGCTTATATGTTCTTGTTCAGTTAAATATTCTTACTAATTGTACAATTAATATTGTTAATAAATAAAACATTGCGGTTTTATAACTTTTTGCCACGCTTTTAACAATTTTTAAAATAATGAAAAAAAGTAGAAAAAGTGTGAAAAAAAGTCTTTTTTCACGCTTTTTTTAGAACAATAAAAAAAGAAGGCTGTTTCAATATCAAAAATGGCAACTAAAAAGATGTCATTTTAATCGCAAATTGCAAAATAGTAGTTTATACAACAAGTAGCAAAATGTAGGTTTTTTTTTCATGAGAAGTAAGTTTGTCCAACGAGGCGCCAGCCGAGTTGGACAATACGACGAATGAAAAAAAAACTAATTTTGCACGTGTTGTATACACTACTTTTTGCAATTTTCTTGCTATTAACTTTTTAAATGATAATTTGATTCATTCAGAAAATTTAAGGTTGCTTGATTTATGCTTAATTTGTTAGTAGTCAAAGTGAGCAATGGAAAAACAATTGCAATCACCCCTAGATACCTCGCTAGATACCTAAAAACGAACAGGGCGTTTGTTTGTTCACTTGATTTTTGTGAAATTCAATGAAAAAATATAAAAATCAGTGAAAAAATGTAGAAATTTGAGTGAAAAAAAGACTTTTTTTCATTGATTTTTAAGACCAGTAAAAAAAAGTAGGCCGTTTCAACATTGGAAACAACAACTGAAAAGTTGTCATTTTAATCGCAAATTGCAAAAAATATATAATATAATGTTATAATATAAATTATATATTTTAAACATATAATATATTATTAACATAATATTTAAATGTATTGAAATTCACATTTTACATTTTTGCAATTTTGAATATTGTATAAAAATACAATATAGTATACAAAATATACTATAAATAATTCGTTATATAATAAGTTATACAGTTACATAATAAATAATATGTTAGTTAAAAAATACAAATATAAAAAAAAAGAAAAGAACTATAAAACAAAGACTTCGGCTAAAGAAGTAGCATCAGGCAGCGTTCCACGAATACTTGAAGCATTTCCTCTTTGGATCGCAAGAGATATCCTCTGGTACAAGAAATCTTTTGATCTTTTTTCACCCGTCTCTTTAATCAAACTGTCTCCCAAAGTTTTTATGAAACTTGAAGTTTCTTTACACCAAGGCCCCATAGTTTCAAAAGCTAAGCCTTTGAAAATATAATTAGAAGAAACAATTAACTGATATTTTTGGTGTTTTCTTTTGCAAGCCAATTCTGCAGCTGAACCTGAATTTTCACGTGTGCCGATAATATAACTATCACAAAGTGTATCTACAACAGTTACATCCCAAACTAGAGCTTGACCTTTGCTCCATGGTACTAAAGTCATTCCATCGGGACGTTTCCCATCATCTCGCAATAAACCATTTGGTTCCAAAGTTGAATTAATTTTAATTGTTGCTAAAGTTCGATGTAAAATTAAATTAAGTTCTGCATGTCTAGAAAATCGACCAGCACTTTTTTTGCAACTTAGACCATGGATACCATCTACTTCAACTCTCGCATTACATTTACAAATATGTGGGGTACAAATATTACAACCAAGCCTCAAACCAGTACAAACTTGAAACGAAATGTTGTCAAGTAAAGTTCCAATATTTTTGGAAGGTATTGCATGCAACCATGAGCCTGATTCCTTACATTGTAATGCTTTAAAACGAGCTATGTCTTTTGCAGTTTCAAATTTCAATTCAGTATCTAATACTCGTTTTAAATTAACTGTATCCCAATTCTTTTGATATGCACATAAAGAAGGTTTATCATTACCGTTAATAACTTCCCAAGCTAACAAAGCTTCATCACGATAGTGAATATTAAAATCGTTGTCCTTTGAATGACACGTATTATCTATATATTTGAATGACACATATATAAGTATGAGAGACACGAGATTATCAATACCATGTATTGAAGATAGGAAACTAGGTAGGCAAATATCGGAAATTAGACGAATGCCTAAACCTCCAAACCTAATTGGTAGAGTTGCCTGTCGCCATTGTAAATCATTTAGTCGTAAGTTTAGTTTTTTCTCTAAACAACATTTTATCGAAGAATCTATTTTCTGTAATATTTCTGGAAATTTGCAAAATGGATTTGTTCTCAACAAAAACGAGAATTTTGGGACAAAAAGGCAATTTTTAATAAGAGTATATGCAACATGAGAGTTCAGTGTCTCAGTTCTGCAAAGTAGATTTTGAATAATAAATTATAAGTTGCATACAATTAAGTTACAATTTTTTTTTCTTTTTATTAATTGCTGGAATTTTTAATTTTGTTCTCTTTATATTTCTTTTCTGCCATTACCTTAATCTTATCATTTATATTTCTTGAGTCCAGTCCCGTCAATATTCTATTTATGGATTTTATTCACATAAATGTGTACATCTTTATAAATTTTTCAATAAAAATGTCAAACAAATTACTACTAAATTATCACTGATTCCAGTAAAAATCATGTTTTAATTTTATATTAAGTAAAAGTGTGGCGTTAACTTTAATTAATATTTTTGTACAATTATTTGGTAAAAAAGAGTGTAAAATATCATTACACTTACCAAATAATTGCACAAAATTACAATTCAGGGTCATCAATTTGCAATTTTCATATTGCCGTACATTTATTAAATCGTAACTTTCATTATTAGTCGAAAGTAAACCAACCACTTTTGACTTTTTTAATGGTTCGTGCAAAATATCCAGCAATATATGCATGAATGATTAGAGTAATCTTGTCATAGGTTTTAAAAGTAACATCAAAATCCTTTGTTTTTAAAAAGGTCTCCCCTTCTTTTCTACAAAGTCTCTTAAATTATTAAGTGCTCCGCCACTTTCATCGTCTTCACAATTCGATCCCGGTGAATGGGTGGACATAAAATTGTTAATTATTAAGCTTTTAAATGAAGCAATAAAAGCAACACAATTTGGGTTGATATTTCTAACTCCGTGGCTGCGGATTGATCCAACAAAAAAATCTAAAAGATTCTGATTAAAATTCCTTGTACAAACGTATTTGAAATCAGGCCCAACCAAAGTTTGACACAGCCTCTGAAACCCGCGAAGTGTAATTACCCAATTTCTTATGGTCGGTGGAACCATTTTAACACCATTGCTCTTTATAAATTTCACACTACTTAATGTTTTTATTGCTTGATTCCAAAAGGTTGTGTGACTGGTGGTTGACGATACAGCACATCTTAACGGCTTGTTTGGACGTGGCAATAACAGAGATCCATTGACACTGTCAAACAGTCTGTCCACAAGCCCAAAAACTCTGCAGTGCTCAATGCATTTTTTGTTAAACCTTTTCCTAAAATAGTAAAATTATTAATACATGAGAAAAATATTGTTTTAAAGTCGCTTCTTACCACCAATTTCCGCAAATGCATTCATTGTAGAAACTCCTTGTGAAAAATTTGTGCTGCCAAATTGACTTTCATAGTTTTCATTTTGTTGCAATAAACATGCCTATTACGCAATCTTGGCATTAACTTAAAATAAAAATCGACCGTGTCATTTTCATACAATTTGATTATATCCATCCATGATCCAATTTTGGTGGTACCGTCCTTTGCCTTAAACTCCACATTTTTTTTATCATATTATTCCGTATT
>CAUVYR010000294.1:0-19892 GCA_963556235.1 Cryptophagus acutangulus | reverse complement strand
GTTTCCTCTTCTTGTCGTAAACCTTTTTAGTGCGGTTAGAAATGTTTCTGTTGACATATCACTGACTACTTCTAGGTGAATTGCTTTTGTTGCCAGGCAGACAAATTACTGCTATATATCTTTTGTATGATTTATATCCTCTTCCTTTGGTAGCACGTATTTAGATTGGTCCTGCATAATTCACTCCTGTGTGTGTAAATGGTGGTGATGGCGATATTCTTGGAGCAGGAAGAATTCCCATCTGCTGCTGAGCTGCTTGTCCCTTAGCTAAAGTTAGTTGAGCGCCTCCAAGCAACGTGTTTTCATGTGCGTTGTTGATTATTAATTTTGTGAAGTATCCATGATTTGATAGTATCATTGGATGTTTTTTGTTGAACGTTAGCTGAGAATTTTGTAGTCTCCCTCCAACTCGTAATATTCGATTATCATCCATAAATGGGTTTTATTTGTTACCAACTTGTAAACGTCATTTATTAAAACAAAACATAAACATTGTAAGTGTATTTTTACAAGCTACTGAACTGAAAAATTAAAGAGCAGCAAGCTTTGGTTGAATGGACCATCATGGCTACAAACAAACCTATAGCAAAGCAGATTGACAGAAATAACCACAACCACAGAAAAAACAAAAAAGTGTTGTCACATACAAATTGAAATGCACGAAAACGAAATAATAAATCGCTAATTTATTAAAAAATTGATGCTTCTCCACAATTTAAGGAATATTTATTAAATCAATAAATAAAACGTTTTTTGCAACAGTGTTTCGAGTTTTTATAAACTCATCATCAGGCTAAATATATTGAAGATGATATATAAGAAAAATACAAGTATATTAATAACAAACCTTAGAAATTGTATATATAGTGTGGCCGCTGAATATGTTCTATTGTGTCATAGTTTACTGGATCAAGAACAGACGTGACCATTTGTTGCTGTTTTCTTTGACGTTTTACTAATGTATTGATTAGTTTTAAAGACGTATCGGATCAGAACAAACTGTAGGTAGCGCTACAGTCGCTCTTTAGTTATGACGTATTTAATGCCGACGTGTGCTTTCTTAGCGTGTGCTAGACAAGGATGCAAATAGTTTGCGGAACTTTGTTTTACAACAATCTTGACCTGTCAAACATCGGAGTCCCTCTGGGTTTTTATAATTTTATTCGTTTTATGCTTTTGTGTTTTTGAATCGTTTTATGATTCTTGTGTCTTTAAGTGTTCGTTGTTTGTTGTTGTAACAATAAAGTGTTGATTAGTGAAGTGAAAATTGTGCTGTAAATGATTTTAATTGTTGTATTGCCAAAATTCCGCGACAAAGGTTAGATTCGACCCACCAGCAATTTGTGGTAAATCTAATTGAGTATTTCTAAAGAGAACTTTCGAATGGGGGTCCCCTACTTAATTTAAACTGTATTCAAGAGGTAAGTTTATTTTAATTTCTCTAAAAAAAGCTTTGTTGGCAATAACGTTTAAGCGAGTGGCAAATGGCTTGGGGATTTCGGTAAAAACTGTGGGTAAATATGCTAAAAAAGCCAAGGAAGTAGCCGAGGCGGTACCAAATAACGTACCAGCTACGTCCTCATCTAGCTTGGACCAAAACAAAAATTCAAAAAATCCTTACACGCCCCGCTTGAAACCAAAGACCGTGGATTTACCTTCGTATTTAAAAATGGAAACCAGGAATGTTGTTTACGACTTGTATGCCAAAGGTTTGTTCACTAAATAATATATTTTAATAAACAATTAATTATGTTTTAATTATAGGAATGCACATAAGTTTAAATACATTGAACGCCGGGCTAAAAGCTCGTCATTTGTTCGACATCGGCAGAACAAGCCTGCGCAAATTATTAAAGGAACTTGGTTTTTCATTTAAGAAATATGACAATCGCATATCCTCGATGGGCAGCGGGATATAGTGTGTCGCCGAGTTGAATTTTTGCGTAAATATCGGCAAAACTCATTGTCGGCTATAAAAGAGAAATCGTTTATTTGGATGAGACGCCGGTATTTACTAGAAGCGCACCTAAGCGAACGTGGCAGGCCAAAGGAGGGTACGTCGGCCAATGCTTTATAATTCGCTTTATAATTCTACATGCGGGCAATGAAAGTGGTTTTATAAACAACGCATCGTTAATATTTGCGACAAAGTCCAAGCTGGCGGATTTTCATGGTACCAGATACATACATAGAACCAGTTCGTCCTAGGTATTCTACACTGCAATCGGCACATTTAAGGCAATAAACACCTGATTTTTTTAAATAAAGGTATTTTATCTTTAATTTTAACTATAGATGATTTAAGAGGGGAGGGCAGTTTGATTTAAAACATCTAAACATTTATCTTTAGCTAACATTTTCAGATCTTTCGACATAAACATTTCTTTTAAAACAAACTGCTCCCTTAAATCATCTATAGTTAAAATTAAAGATAAAATACCTTTATTTAAAAAATCAGGTGTTTATTGCCTTAAATGTGCTGATTGCAGTGTAGAATACATAGAACAAACTGGTCGGGCACTTAAATTAAGAATTAAAGAACACAATAAATTAATTGAAAATTTCAAAAATACAAATTATAATAACACTTCATCTAATTTTGCTAATCATATCATTTACACTAAACACGATTTTTCACCAATTTATAATGTTAAATTAGTACACAGTTGCTCAAAAAACAAAAAACGAAACAATTTAGAAATTTTTGAAATTAAAAAATCAATTAAAAACAAAAATACTATATGTGTAAATGATAACACTTTTGATTTCAATACTATTATTATAGATTTTTTAATATCAACGTTACCGTTTTGATTAAAATTTGTTTTATATTTATTCATTTATTTCAATCATTACTTTAAAAATCAAATAAACGTTTACATCTAATCTTATATAAAAAACTATAAACAATTTCTAAGGTTTGTTATTAATATACTTGCATTGTTCTTATATATCATCTTCAATATATTAAGCCTGATGATGAGTTTATAAAAACTCGAAACACTGTTGCAAAAAAACATTTTATTTATTGATTTAATAAATATTATTTAAATTGTGGAGAAGCATCAATTTTTTAATAAATTAGCGATTTATTATTTCGTTTTCGTGCATTTCAATTTGTATGTGACACACTTTTTTGTTTTTTCTGTGGTTGTGGTTATTTCTGTCAATCTGCTTTGCCATAGGTTTGTTTGTAGCCATGATGGTCCATTCAACCAAAGCTTACTGCTCTTTAATTTTTCGGGATCCACTCCTCTTGATATTGCATCAGCTGGGTTGTCTTGTGTTTTCACATGTAACCATTGTGCCTGGGGTAGGTTTTTGTTTATTTCCGCTACTCGATTTGCAACAAATGTTTTCCATCTGGCTGTGTCTCCTTTAATCCATGCAATTGCAATCATTAAATCTGACCACGCGTATATCGGTGAATCTTTTATCTCCAACGATGTTATTGCCTTTTTCATGAGTTTCGATAATAGTACCGCGGCGCACAGTTCAAGTCGTGGTATCGTTGTTTTGTTTTTTGTCGATGCGACCTTGGACTTCGCAATTAATAGTGTGACTTGTACTTGACCGGTTAATTTGTTTATAGTTTTGTTATAAATTACTGCGCGGTATGCTTTTTCCGATGCATCGCAGAACCCATGTAGTTTAATCTCGCATTGTATTTCATTGTACATTATCCATCGCCTAATTGATATTTCTTCAATTGTTTCCAGTTGACTTTGAAATGTGTTCCATTTTTCTTTCATTTCACTTGTCACTTGCTGATCCTATTCTAGTTGTTGGGTCCATAGATCTTGAATTAGTAGTTTCGCGTTTATCACAATTGGTGCTAGCCATCCAAGCGGGTCAAATATTTTTGCTACTTCGGATAAGATGTATCTTTTTGTGCACTTATTATCCTCACTTGATCGTTCTACTTTAAATTTAAATGTGTCGCTATTAGGTGCCCAATGCACACCCAATGATTTTTTGGTGTCGTCTTTGTCAAACTCGGTTGCGGTTTGATCTTTTAGCTTCGCTGATTATATGTTGATTAGTTGAAAGTTGTTGCTGGACCATTTTCGTAATGTTAATCCAGCTGCTTTGCACATTTGAATTAATTGTGCTTGAAGTTCTTCTAATTCTTCCAATGTATCTGCACTTGATAGATTTTTTGGTGTCGTCTTTGTTAAACTCGGTTGCGGTTTGATCTTTTAGCTTCTCTGATAGTTTGTTAATTAGTTGAATGTTGTTGCTGGACCATTTTCGTAATGTTAATCCATCTTCTTTGCACATTTGAATTAATTGTGCTTGAAGTTCTTCTGCTTCTTCCAATGTACAATGTATACAACAATGTACAATGTATCTGCACCTGATAGTATGTCGTCCACATAAAAATCTCTCATTGTTACTTTTGCTGTTATCGGGAATTGTTGTGCATCATCTTTTGCTAATTGTTGAAGTGTTCTTACTGCTAGGTATGGCGCTGATGCTGTTTCGTACGTCACTGTTTCCAGGTTGTATGTTTTTATAGCCTGGCTCGTATTGTTCCTCCATAGAATTTTTTGCAATTTTTGATCATCCTTGTGGATTTTTATTTGGCGGTACATTTCTTCTATGTCTGCCGTAAACGCAATTTTGTGCTTTTTCCATCTGAGTATTATGTCCATTAGATCCTGTTGTAGTCTTGGTCCAATATGCATGGTGTCATTTAGGCTTATTCCTTTTGATGTTTTTCATGACGCATCAAATACTACTTTTAATTTGGTGGTTGAACTTGATTCTTTTATTACTGCCTGATGTAGTATGTAATATCTGCTGTCATCCTGATTCATGGGCACTACCGACATATGTCCTTGGTCGATGTACTCTTGTACGAATTCTTTGTATTTTTCATATAGCTCAGTGCGGTTTGTCAATTTTTTCTCTAGTTGAAAGAATCGTTACATTGCCCTTGACTTTGAGTTCCCGATGTATGTGACCTCTTCTTCTTGTTTGAATGGTATCCTTACTGTGTAAGTACTATCTTGACTTCTTCTTGTCGTTTCCTGATAGAACTTCTCACACTCTTCATCTTCTTAAGTTGGACTCCTCGTGTCCGCTGCTTTCTCTAGCTCCCAGAACTTTGTTAGTTGTTCGTCTTCTTCTACTCGTGTGACCATGCTCATTATTTTTGTTGTATTGCTGGATCCGTTTGTTCCGCCTGCAATTAACCATCCAAATTCGGTTTTTGCGCCCCATAGCCCATTTTTTGTATTATGGATTCCTTCTAGGATTATTTTTGCATATTCTTTGACTCCAAGGAGTATGTCAATTGGGCCTGATTTGTTGAACACTGGATCTGCTAGTCTTCGGTTGTTCCATTCTTCAATGTCTGTCTTGAATGTTTCTTGCGGCGTGGTTTTTGATATTTTTGGCAACATTATCAACTCCACATCTAATCTGAAGTTGCTTGCGAAGTGTGGCTTCAGTTCGGTTTTGATCATCCATTTGGCTGTCGTAGTTGCATCATCGTCGCCTTCTTCAATTCCACTTATTTTTGCTTGTATTTTTTGCCTTGGAAGTCCTAATGTTTGCGCTGCATGTTCTGTTATTAATGAGATCTGTGACCTTGTGTCCATTAGAACTCTCATTGATTCTCGTTCTCCATTATTATTTTTGCAGAAGGTTACCATTGTTGCTAGTAGAGCGTTGGTTCCTGGTTGTCCTACGTGATTTACGTTTTGTGAATATGTTCTCGTTTGTAAATTTCGTCTTGGAGCACTTGATCTAGTATCTTGACCATTGTGGTTCTGCCAGTACGGTCTGACTGGTCCTTGTCGTGGCTCGTTCGTTCTATTGATTTCCTCTCTTCTTGGTCCCTGTGGCCTATTGTAATCTTTTCGCGGCCCAGCTGCCCTGTTGTTGTCGAACTGTCTCGGACCGGTTGACTGGTGGTTATCGTACTGTCTGGATAAAATTGCCTTACTTCCATCATAGTGTCTTGGTCCATTTGACATGTTGTTTTTATAGTGCCTTGGTTTATATATTTGTAGTGGTGGGAACGTTTTTCTTGGTTGGAATCCACCCTATGGTCCTTTGTGCGTAATTTATAGCAAAACTATAAACAAATTAACCGGTCAAATACAAGTCACACTATTAATTGTGAAGTCCAAGGTCGCACTGACAAAAAACAAAACAACGATACCACGACTTGAACTGTGCGCCGCGGTACTATTATCGAAACCTATGAAAAAGGCAATAACATCGTTGGAGATAAAAGATTCACCAATATACGCGTGGTCAGATTCAATGAATGCAATTGCATGGATTAACGGAGACACAGCCAGATGGAAAACATTTGTTGCAAATCGAGTAGCGGAAATAAACAAAAACCTACGCCAGGCACAATGGTTACATGTGAAAACACAAGACAGCCCAGCTGATGCAATATCAAGAGGAGTGGATCCGGAAAAATTAAAGAGCAGTAAGCTTTGGTTGAATGGACCATCATGGCTACAAACAAACCTATGGCAAAGCAGATTGACAGAAATAACCACTACCACAAAAAAAAACAACAGTACAAGTATATTAATAGCAAACCTTAGAAATTGTATATAGTTTTTTATATAAGATTAGATGTAAACGTTTATTTGATTTTTAAAGTATTGATTGAAATAAATGAATAAATATAAAACAAATTTTAATCAAAACGGTAACGTTGATATTAAAAAATCTATAATAATAGTATTGAAATCAAAAGTGTTATCATTTACACATATAGTATTTTTGTTTTTAATTGATTTTTTAATTTCTAAAATTTCAATTATATATATATATATATATATAACGAGTATATTATTCACAATCGTTATTGTAATGTTGTGATTACCAACGATTTAGAGGTCGGGAAGTTGAACATTACATACCTAGGTTCGTAATACTGTCAAATAATAAATATGATTGTTTGACACCTGCAACAGTAGAATTTACACAAGTATTTAATGTATTTCGCTATTTCCACACTTTTAATTACATTTAAAGATTAATCTAGTCCAACAGCACAACAAATTAATGAACTATCGTAAAAAACAACACGCAACACTGTATTTTTGTTTTGAACTGGAGTTTTGACAACTGCAATTTCACTCCAGATTTGCTGATCGAAAAGTGCATTTCCACCACGGTCGAAAATGTGTTTTTATTCATACATTTTTAATTATTTTTTTGATAATAAATTGTTCGATTGTGAATAAAATAGTATACATACCTCGGTGGGAATTTCATTACAGCCTCGCGCTTATATCTGACCTCGAGGCTTCGCCTCTCGGTCAGATATTAGCCCTCGGCTGTAATGAATATCATTCCCAACTCGGTTGTAATATACTATTACAGTTCAGTAGCTTGTAAAAATACACTTACAATGTTTATGTTTTGTTTTAATAAATGACGTTTACAAGTTGGTAACAAATAAAATCCATTTATGGATGATAATGGAATATTACGAGTTGGAGAGAGACTACAAAATTCTCAGCTAACCTTCAACCAAAAACATCCAATGATACTATCAAATCATGGACACTTCACAAAATTAATAATCAACAACGCACATGAAAACACGTTGCTTGGAGGCGCTCGACTAACTTTAGCTGAGGGACAAGCAGCTCAGCAGCAGATGGGAATTCTTCCTGCTCCAAGAATATCACCATCATTTACACACACAGGAGTGGATTATGCAGGACCAATCCAAATACGTGCTACCAAAGGAAGAGGATATAAATCATACAAAGGATATATAGCAGTATTTGTCTGCCTGTCAACAAAAGCAATTCACCTAGAAGTGGTCAGTGATATGTTAACGGAAACATTTCTAACCGCACTAAAAAGGTTCACGGCAAGAAGAGGAAACTGCGCCCATATGTACAGTGACAATGGAATCAACTTTGTTGGAGCCAGTAACATCATCCAGCCAGTATCTAAAGAGAGAAAAAAAAACGGGCAAGCAATGGAACAAAATGGCATTTCAACCCACCAGTAGCACCACATTTTAGAGGAATATGGGAAGCCGGAGTAAAATCCATGAAACATCACTTGAAAAGAGTTATAGGAGATACAACACTAACGTTTGAAGAACTAACAACGCTGATGTGCCAAATAGAAGGGTACCTGAATTCAAGGCCCTAATGCCCACAAACAAATGACATAAACGACATAGAGGCCATAACACCAAGCCACTTCCTGATCGGACGAGGGTTAATCAGCGAAGCAGAGCCATCCAATGATACAGACATCAACATATCCAACAGATGGAGATTAGTTCAAAAAATAAAGAAAATTTTCTACAACGCATAGTCATCAGAGTATCTGCATACACTACAGTAAAGATACAAATGGAAAAATCAAATAGAAAACGTAAACAAGGGAGACATGGTACTGATAAAAGAAGACAACATCAATGCAAGCAAGTCGCCGCTATCGCACATAATAGAGACACATCCAGGAAAAGATGGAATAGTGAGAGTAGTATCACTGAAAATAGCAGGAGAAAGTAAGATGAAACGAGCGATACACAATATCATCCCATTAGAAATAGAACCAGAGGTCGAAAAAAAAAATAGAAGCTAAAGGAAAAACTACAAGAAATAAAACAGAAAAGAAAACATCAACAATTAACATTGCTAGCGTATTGTTGTTTACGCTACTAATAAATTGCACATATGCCAATTATACGGTGCAATATCCTCACCCAGGATTAAACATTGAAGACATGGGACATACAAAAATCGACAGAGGCACCTTCAGAATAGAGATCAATTACGACTGAGAGAAGATGAATAAGGACTTCAAAAGTATTTCAACGATGACCCAACAAATTGAAACCATGTAAGAAAGCAAAACAACTAACAGAAGACACTCAGTGCAATGAGTTAGTGCAACACCTAAAAAACTAGAAAAACCAGCAAAATTGATTAAAAAAGGATTAACAAATAATCGGGTGAAAAGGGGACTCGTTGGAAAAATGATGACTGCAGTATTTGGTGTAAACGACGAAGTCTATGAAGATATCAACAAATTGGACAAAAATCAACATGAACTAATTCCAACGTTTGAAGAAAACCTGGAGCAAACAGTATGGGGCACGATCCATGTGCAATCCATACTAACAAGTAGCCTAACAGTGGGAATAATATGTGGAATTGCAATAGTAATATGGATCATAGTTAAGAGGTTACAACAAAAAAGCAAATTTAGAAGAAATGGAATTACAAGCCCTAAACATAAATCAGGATTCGGCTGTTGAGGAGGGGCAGAATGCATAAGGTAAACTATGTAGAAATCTACAACAGAACGACGACGACAAATATTTACACACGGAAAACCAAAACAAAAAACATTAAAAATTGTATATAAAGAGAGACAAGGTAGACTCAAATTAAGTTACCAACTGAGCTACAACATGGACAAGCTAATCCACTGCGAGTTCAACAAAAATCACAAAGTGCTACCACATAGAATGGCTCAACATAGACGCAAGTGCGAGAGCCGCCCAGAAGTACCAGAAGCAAAACCGGACCAGTATATGGAGAACATCATGGCGCAGCTCTACTGGATCCAGCTTAACGACCGTCAAGTCAATACACCACCAGTGGTCCACTGCGACGAAGATTGGGCATTGGACCTGGACCCAAGCTGCCAGAACATTGTGTTGGAGCGAAGGGCCCTCGACAGAGAAATGAGGCGATCCAAGCCCTACCAATGCCGGGAGCGCGAAGGCGGCAAAATGTTTAGGCAGATATATACAGACGAATGCACGGTCAAGGTTAGCGCACCAATTAACCCAGATTAAAGTGTTATCATAATATGTAACACTATACACTTGGTTTTAATGTATAATATAAAGAAACATGTATTGTATTCTAAATATTAAACATTGTAATATAAATTGTAATTAGATTCATGGCCAATTAAAATGTATAAATTGGCCAAAATATAATATAGTTGTTAATGCAAAGTTTAATCGGTTTCGCACCAAATTAAAATAAGCGAAAAGAGTAAACGGCGAATAGCGAGTGAAAATGCACTTACCTTGGCTCGGTGGCTGTTGTCGGTGGTCTCGATGGAGATCGTCCTGGAGGTGAGACAAAACGAAAAGCGAAGCTAAAGGATGCGAAACGAAAAAAGGAAGGAAAAAGCGAAAGTAAAAATGAAGGAAAATGTAAGAAAATTTTGAGAGCATGGAGGTAGCCTCGTGGTGATATTCAGCGAATTGCACAAGAAAACGAAAGAGTTGCGAGTAATACGGCGCGTAAACGTAAAGCAAAAGCGAACTGCGGAACGTTGACGGTCAAAGCGGGAGAGCGACTCCGCTGGCCACGATCGTGAACGCTCGAACGCCAAAAACAGTGCAAAAACACAAAATTTGCCGTTTCTCGAAACTAGGAATGTTAAGCAAAAAATCTATCTCTCTCTATCTCTTTACACAATAAAACAATTAAAACGAAACGAAAACGAACGTGCAGAACATACCGCCCACCTAAAACGCGGAACGGTTTTAAATAATCGAAGGATTAGGCAGTGGGCACAACTTGTCCACTGGGCGTTTCAGTTCGCCATTAGCGGTTTTTACCGTTACAACCCGAACAATTCCATCTGGACCCGGATGAGTTGCGACAACACGAGCCAGACTCCAATCCCTCGGTGGAACTAAATTGTTCTTAACCAACACTAACGTGCCAGGTTCAATCGGAGTCGAAGGGATCGTCCATTTACTCCGTTGTTGTAGCGTATGCAAATACTCTAAATGCCAACGCGACCAAAAATCTTGGTGGAGACGCTGAAGCAACTGCCACCGACTTAAGCGATTTAGAGCGAGGTGCGTAACATCTGGATCCGGCACGTCAGAAATTGGCTCAAGTGACAAGAAGTGACCAGGAGTCGAAACCGAAAGATCGTTTGGATCATTACTCAACGGACAAAGAGGTCTCGAATTTAACAGCGATTCGATCTGGACAAGTACCGTAGACAGTTCTTCAAGTGTCAAAACTTGGTCGCCGACAACGCGATACAAATGGGTCTTGACCGATTTAATTCCGGCTTCCCACAAGCCTCCAAAATGAGGAGCAGACGGAGGATTAAAATGCCATTCGAAACCTTCCTTGACAGCAGCATCCTGAATCAACTTATTGGCTCCAACAAAGTTTGTGCCGCAATCAGAAAAAAACATACGAACAACAGCCAGGGCGCGCAACAAAACGACGAAAAGCGGCTAGAAAGCAATTGGACGACAAATCTGACGCGAGTTCAATATGCAAGGCCTTAGTTGCGAAACAAACGAATAAGCAGTTATAAGCCTTTGTGCTCTTCATCCCTCTACTCTTT
Source organism: Cryptophagus acutangulus (assembly GCA_963556235.1). Classification (NCBI taxonomy): domain Eukaryota; kingdom Metazoa; phylum Arthropoda; class Insecta; order Coleoptera; family Cryptophagidae; genus Cryptophagus; species Cryptophagus acutangulus. The sequence goes on along the minus strand of CAUVYR010000294.1, from coordinate 8,549 downwards.
CCAAGGGTAACGTTGAAATGACTGCCATAGTCAACACCAACGCACGAAAACAGTTTTAGTTGGGACAAGCGTAGAGTCGGCCAGTCGCCCATCGTTGGACTACGGAAGGATTCAGACGCCAGCAACGAATGCATTTAGAGACGATACGAGAGATAACGCGCTTAGCAGACAAAATCCAGAATTATTGTCGTAAAAGACAGTGAAGCGTCTGGGAACCAGGATGCAAGTAACAAAGATGGAAATGCTCAATCACCATCTCAGTCAAACGATGAGAAGCAGGAAGTAGCATCGGATGTTTGGCGTCAAAAGATAGCGAAGAGTTGCAAATCCGTCCGCCCACCCTGAGAACATCGGCTGCGTCCAAGAACGCAGATAATTTCCGGAACGGATTATTACAAGGACCAACATGTAACGAAGCGATCTGATCACGAAAGACGTTTGGTTGTACGTGCCTTACGAGGATTCTGAGGGAATGGTCGAGTTTTTGGTCTGACAGCGGAGCGGAATTACAAATCTTTGATTTGCAGATTGTTATAAACCGACGGCAATAGGCAACAATACCCTGAAACTTTCGCAACGAAGAAAAACGACTCAATAAGTCGTCCCACGGAATCGACTCATCTTTCGCGACTGCGACTGTCAACATCGTCGTTTTCTTCTCCTCGAGAGAATCCTCAGGCAAGACCCCTTGTTTGTATGAAGCGACTAGTTCGGAATCAAGACTCTGCAGAAATTTGGGCCCCGCCCACCAAAGCGAAAACGAGACTAAATCGGAAGGCGATAAACGGCGAGATGCACAATCTGCAGGTTTGTCTTCCGAACGAACATGGAGCCAAATAAGCGAAGGGGCGATTTGTTGGACCTGCGTGACGCGGTTTGCCACAAAAGTTTTCCAACGATGAGGAGAAGAGTTGATCCAAGCGAGCGCTACTGTCGAGTCCGACCAACCAAAGCAATGGTCAAAGGTGATCAAATTTTCGTAAGTTTTGATGGTGAAATCCAATAATTTGGCGAGCAACAGCGCTGCACATAGTTCAAGGCGAGGAACGGAGATTTGCTTAAGCGGCGCAACCTTAGATCTGGCACAAAGTAAATGAACATTAACTTGGCCAACCGCATCAGTAAATTTAACGTAAACTACCGCGGCGTATCCCGACTCAGACGCGTCGCAAAAACCATGGAGAACGCAAGACGTAAAAATTGAAGCAAAACAAAGGCGCGATATTTTGAGATTGGCTAATGGAGGTAATTACGATTTATAATTTTACCATTGATCAACAATTGAGACCATTGATAAGCAACGTTGCAATGTCTGGTTGAAGTTTGGGACCTACCAAAAGCGAATCATTTAGAGAAAATTGTTCCGAAGTTTTTGCCGAAGCATCAAAGACCACACGCAATTTAGATTCAATAATGCCCGTTTTTATCACACAGTGATTCGGAATGTAATACGAGAAAGGAGTGCCATCCGATTCGACAAGCAGGTGCATATGGCCAGAGTCACGATAGTCTTCCATGAAATCGTGATATTGCTGTTTAATCAAAGGTTCCCTATTTAACCGTTTTTCCAGCGCAATTAATCGACGTTGGGCAATAATCTTTGAATCTAAAAAGGCAGGAGGTTCTGCCTTAAATGGTAATGGCACGACATAACGTCCGGACGCTTGACGCAAGTGATTGTTTGCGAAAATTGTCTCAGCGCGAGTTTCGTCTGGACAAGCGGCTGGTGGCAGCGCGATCTTTTCTATCTCCCAAAATTTCTTGACAACCAAATCAAGCGAAGGTTCCGATACTAACGAACAAAAGGTATTTATAGATGGCGAAGCAGAGTTGGAGTGGAGATTGATTTTTTCCATGAGAATCCATCCGAAGGTCGTGTTCCAGGCAATTGGTTCCTCTATTTTACTTTTCAATCGGCCGTCTGTCATAATATGCGCGAAAAGTTCAACCCCCATCAACATGTCGATGGTTCGTGAAACGTGACACTCAGGATCAGCTAGGTTAATATTTGAGAGATGCGGCCACGGCGGCGGAGAAAACGACATATTCGGCATATCCCCACAAATCTTGGGAATAACAACGGCCTCTAGACAACATTCCCGACGCGGCGCATACCGAGAGCGATAAGTACAAGTTATGCCAGACGAAGATTTGGAACTCATTTGCACTAATCCACTGGTGCAAAACGATAGCGAATATTTCGATAAACCTAAACGAGAAACGCAACTTTCGGAAATGAAATTTGCCTGACTAGCATTATCCAACAGTACACGCACAGGCTCAAAGACTTCCTTGGAATTCCGTATTTCGACAACAGCGGTCGACAACAAAACTGTAGACTTGGCAGGAATCATCGTAGTAAACGAAGTAACCTGAGGAGAATTTGAAGCATGGTCCGAAGACGGCGCGGAACTAGTGGAAGGAAGCGAAATATCAGGTCGATCGGTCTGGAAATGTAACAACATGTGATGTCGTTGAGAACATATCCGACATCCAGACGTAGACTTATAGTCTTTTGATTGATGTTTTGACCCTAAACAATTCAAACACTACTTCTGCTGTTTGGCCACACTATAGCGATCTTGCGGAGTTTTGGCGAGGAATGCATTGCATTTGTAGACTAAATGATCGGAGTTACAAAGCGAACAAGAATTGTTAGTTTTCACGAAAAACGAAGAACCGCGTTTAGGCAAACCGGAACGAGAAACCGAAGAAGAAACGTTGCGAACCACATTAGAAGGTTTGCGAATTGAAGGTGTAGCGGCATCATTCACATTCTCAAGTGCGCTGCTTTGTTGTGAGACGAAGGCGATGAGCGAAGCAAACGTCGGCATTTCCGAAGAACTAACACTAGAATCAATTGTGAGTTCGAAACGTGTGATACTTTCTGTGTCAAGCCGTTTCATCAACATTTGGAACATGATAAAGTCCCATTCATCGCAAGCAAAACCGAGATTTTTTAGAGCTGCTAAGTTCTCCAAAAAAAATATTTATAAGCGCACGAAGCGACTGAGCGGAAGCCTGGCAATTCGAAAGAGTTGGTGCGCTATCTATGGCTTTCCAATGCGAAGAAGCTAATAATCGTGTTGCGGCCTTGTATTGTTTTGGGTATTGCATACCTAGATAACTTTTAATTTTGTATTGTAAACTAAGACGCTCGTGGATAGATGTCGCTAAAAACGGTCAACTAGGAAGAAGGGGAAGAGTCCATTATGTTGGTTGAGTTTGAGAAGAACGCATTACTAAATAATAGCGATATAATCTGTATTTTACATTAATAAAATATATATACTCAAACAAGTACGATCAATTAATTGAAGTTTCAAATAATACAGTCCACATTCAATACTAAACATGGTCCTACCGAGCCGCATAATGGTCTAGGATTCCAGATTAACCAAAAAGTACCGCATGGTCTTGGGCAATTCCTACAAGAAAAACTTTGGTTTGAGGGGCGGCAAGGCTACAAATCAAAAACAAATAGTGAAGCAAGCGGAGGTGCCAATAACAAGGCGAGGTGAGTCGTTTCATTTTGCCATAATTATTCCTTTGACGAGAATTCAATATAGTGCGCGAGCAAATTACAGCCATTGATTTGCCATTCAACACTAGTACTAATTCAAATAGACTTACAATCTATCGGGTGGAATGGCGAATCAGGACGCAACGTTCATAAACCGAAAACGAGGCTCATATAAGAGTTCTCTTACTCAATTTATTAAATTCATAGAAACGAAACAAACCGTTGAACCTTTAAGTGATGCTAGCACTATTCAATTGCAAGACAGGCTGTCGCGTATAGAAATTACTTTTTATGAGTTTGACGAGCTGCAGCATGCAATCGAGGGAGCTGCGGAGATTGAAAAGCTAGAGGAAGAATACCATGAACGGTCAAATTTTGAAGAGTTGTTCTACGAAAACACTTCAAAAGCTAAAGCAATTTTAGAAAAATATCATAACCAAAGAAACGATAATCAATCAAGACATTCCAATGCAACCTCTAGCGATTCTCATTCTAACCCGGCCTCCTCGAGAGCTAGCAACTCGGTTGCGTCGTTAAATTTAAGGTCGCATGGGGTAAAATTGCCAATAATCACTTTGCCTAAATTTCAAGGTTCCTACGAGAATTGGCTCGAATTTCGAGAAACATTTGGCTCACTAGTTCACGAAAATGATTCCTTAACACCAATTCAAAAGTATCACTACTTACGAGCGTCACTAGAGGGCAATGCGGCGCTAGTTATCAAATCCATTGAATTTACAGCACTAGGATATCCTGTGGCTTGGCAAGCGCTAAACAACAGATTTAATAATGTCAAACGGTTAATTCACAACCATGTAAGAGCTACTTTTGCTCTCGATAATATTCAAAAAGAATCAGCCGTGAAAATCAGAAAGTTGATAGACGATTTATGCAAGCACTTGAGGTCTCTCGAACAACTTGAGCAAACAATTGACAATTGGGACCCCCTATTAATTTTCATGATTTCATCCAAGCTAGACCAAAAAACAGTAGGTGAATGGGAAAAATACTCTGTCGATTTTGAAACACACACACTAGAAAACCTCAAAACATTTTTAAGAAGTCGCGCAGATCTGCTGGAAACGCTTGAGTATAAGACAATCACAAATTCGGGTAGCGTTGATAAACAACGCGATAACAAACAATATTCCAGATCATTAGTTTCTTATGCTATCTCATGCTATTATTGCAAAAGAGAACATTCGATTTATGCTTGCCCAGAATTTCTTAATTTAGCGGTGCATCAAAGAATTGAAGTCTGCAAAAAATCGAAATGGTGCTTAAATTGTTTACGAGATAATCACATAACGAGAAAATGCAAAATGGGTCCGTGTAGGCAATGCAAGTCGTGGCATAATACACTACTACACATAGAAAACGACCAAAAGGAATAAGGCAATTCAGAATCTGAATCAAAAAATCCGAACAACCCAGGTCAAAACGCAATGTCATTAAGCAGTGGCGTAGAGCATTCAAAAACGGGTCACATTTTACTATCAACCGCGCGCATATTGGTACACGATCAACAGCGAACACCGCATTTTGCGCGCGCTTTACTAGACTTAGGCTCGCAATCAAGTTTTATAACTACTAGTTTATGTAATCATTTGGGATTGAACAAAATCGATACAAATTTAAACGTTTATGGGATAACGAATGCCGTGTTAAAGTTACGAAGCAAATGTCACCTAAAGATTGCATCTAGAAATAGTAACTTTAATACAAACCTTAACTGTTTTGTTCTCCCGGAAATCACAGGCGTAATGCCCGGTTACAAAATTGACGTAAATACGTTAAACATTCCGCCAAAAATTGAGCTTGCAGATCCTGAATTTTATAAACCAGGGACTGTCGATGTATTAATAGGAGCTGATTTATTTTGGATATTGCTAAAGCCTGAGAAAAACATAATTGGGAAACATGGCCCTGAATTGCAAAACACGGTGTTAGGTTATATTATCTCGGGCCAAGGAGAAGTCTATAGTGACGGCATTTTGTGTAATTTAAGTATAAATCAAGATTTGAGCAACGCGTTAATAAAGTTCTGGGAAATCGAGGAATTTAGTGAAACAAAGCCGCTATCAGCGGATGAGATTAAATGCGAGAATATTTTTACTAAAACCACGCGCAGAGATTCGGACGGCAGGTTTATTGTAACTCTTCCCTTAAAAAGGTCACCCGAGTGTCTAGGCCAGTCTTACGATCAAGCCGTAAAAATGTTTTACAGCACGGAACGAAAATTACTCAAAAACGAAAACATGAGGGTGCGCTATACACAATTTATGCAAGAATACGAAGCCTTAAACCATATGTCCGTTTGCAGAGACTATTCCGATCAAATTGACTATTATATGCCTCACCATGGTGTATTACGAGAAAGTAGCTTAACTACAAAGTTTCGAGTTGTTTTTAACGCTAGTTTCCCATCCAGCAACGGTTTATCGCTAAACAATATTCAGTACGTCGGACCCGTCCTACAAGAGGATTTATTGTTAATAATATTGAGATTTAGGGAACATAGATATGTCGTTTCAGCAGATTGCACAAAAATGTCTCAGTCGGTATTAATAGAAGAAAATTTCAGCAGTATATTGACATCTATCACTGAGATATGATTTTATTAAATCAAACATTTTCCCGCGTATGTCATATGTTGCTAGTTTGATCAAAGTTTATGTTTTATGTTTTTATTTAAAAAGTTAATAATCTCTGTAAGGGCCATATATAGTGATCGTGATGTTCTTTCCTAAATCCATTTTGCGTATCCTCAAGTAAATTAAATCGATCTACAAAGTTTATTAACCTAGAATATATAGACTTTTCAAAAAATTTGCTGAAATTGTTTAGGAGTGCTATTGGACGGTAGTTGCCTGTTTTATATCGCCTTTTTTGTAAATAGGCTTTATCCGAGCTACTTTTAATTTACTTGGAAAAATTCCAGTATCAAATTATAAGTTAATAATATGACTTAGTGTTTCACAAATAATACTTCCAATATGTTTAATTAAAGCTACAGGCATTTTGTCTTCACCAACAGATTTTGTATTTTTCAAAGACATAATAATGTTTTTCACTTCCGTGGGTGATGTTGGATATAGATATATTGTGTTTTCATTATGTCTAACATTTGCAAGTGGATCAGAAGCGTAATTTTGTATAACAGAAGGACAGGCATTGATGAGATAATCATTCATTGAGTCTAGTATGTCTTCTGGAGTATTATTTATATTTTTTAATGTAGATATTATGTTTGTTTCACATTGAGTTTTACCAGTTATAGAATTTACAATATGCCAAGTAGCTTTCGCGATATTATTTGAGTTTTTTATGTAATTAAAATCAGTGTTTTTTTTGGCAGAGTTTATGATCTGTTTTAGTTCATTGCAATATGTTTTGTAAACAGTACTTGTTATTTTTTCACTAAGAAATTTTTTATAAAAGGAGCGCTTTTTGTTGCATGATTTTTTTAATTTCTTTTGTTATCCAGGATTTCCGTTTTTTATTTTGCTTTAAGCTTTTGTGTTTAAATATCTTATCTAACAAGTATACACTTTTTTTATAAAAAGGTTATACGCGGTTTCTGGACAAGTTTGCATGTACAAGGATTTCCAGTTACATAAGATAGGTTCATTTAAGTATGTATCCAAATTATTCTCAGAAAATATTCTCGACAAAGATAAGCTAATACACTTTTTTGGTTGTTTTTATATTGTCTATTAAACTTGAGGATTTTTTGCTTATTTTTGTCGGACTATAAACTGTTTGAGTAAAGTAGTAGCAGTTTAAAATATCTCAAAATTGATCTGCCAATAAAGACTTTTTTATGAGACAAATGTTGAAGTCACCACACAACATAATTTGAAATTTTGTGTAGTAATTAGTGCATTTTTCTAATAGCATTTCGAGTTGTTCAAAGAAAATTTCAGCATTGCCTAGTGGTGATCGATATATACATATTATTAGCAATTTTTTTCTTTGCAGTTTTTGGCAACACAGATCTCAAAACTAACTTCTTTGTTGTATTTCTTTAGATTTTCCTCATCCACTAGTTTTAAATCAGTTTTACAATAGATGCAGCAGCCTCCATGGGCCATTGAAATTCTTGCATATGAACTGATTAGTTTGTAGCCTTCTATATGTTGAAAGGACAGTTCTTTCTCATTGCACCAGTACTCAGTTAAGCATATGACGCTGGGTATGTTTGTAATTGTGTTGATTGTAAGTTCAATATCTAAACACTTGTTTCGTAGTGACTGAATGTTTTGATGAAAAATAAATAAATTTTTTGTGACTATGTTTTTATTTATGTCGTTAGCCTCCCGTTTTTCTAGTTGCTAGAGGGGTTTAATCACGGGCTTGACGCCTAAATTTTGCAGTCGAGTTAAGAAATAGCTTACTGAAACATTGGCTGGCCAAATCTTGTCTTGTGTCACTAAATCAGCTTGATCTTTCAATACTGACACCTTAAAAGATGAGTAGTTGTTCGGGTGTTTAGAAGTTTTTTTTTTGCAAATTGGACTGGTAATTGCATTTGCAGTTAGATGCGTTTCAAGTTCTTCTAAGGTTATTTTTGGATCAAGTCCAGTTACATAAAAATGTGTTTGAAGAATACCACCTTTAATACTTAAGTTCGATGTTCCTGAGCCTCGAACAAGATTGGAAGATTTTCTTTTTTTTTTTGAGTGCGGAAACCGTCTTCATTTTCATTTGTTGAAATGTTTGTTTTTGTTGTTGGGTTTTGCTGTTGAATTGGCAATCCTTCAGTAACAGGGTTAGACTCAGTGGTGCTTGTTGATGTATTTGGAGTGTTGTGAGCGATATTGGTTTTGTTAGAATATTGGTAGACTTTTTGCGTTGGGCCTTTTCGTTTTGAGAGGTTAGGTGTCTGTGATGGCACCTGAGCTATCGTAGCATAACTTTTTAAATCGGAAATACCGGTTGATTGAATGGGTAGGTGCTGAAGTTGTTTGTATATTTCGATTTGAAGGTTATGTATTTCTGCTTTTAGATTTACAATTTCGTCTTT
>CAUVYR010000293.1:0-36899 GCA_963556235.1 Cryptophagus acutangulus | reverse complement strand
AAGAAATCTTCGATCCTTTAATAAAACTAATCAAATTTGAGCAATTATTTTATTAAGTGCGGCCAAATATATTTTTACAAATTTTGTAAACCGGTATCCCTCAAATGCTTCCACCCTTAATTGATATTTCGCTGGAATTGTAACTTCGCGAACAAGAACTCGCCGTCAACGAATTTACCCCAATTTCCACAAAGTTGCCCAACCACGCAGCGACCAGTTGGTCATTCTGCGTGGTCAGGCGATTGTTCGTTACGATAACTTGTGTCTTGGAGTTCACCATTTCCTTCGCCCTAATTCCAGTATTCGTACTAGTGTCAGCGTATCGTATCGAAAAGTTGGTGCCAACCATTCGTACGGGGATGGAACTAGTTTGTACCAATTTCGTCTCTAAATGATAATTCGTATTGGTTTTCTTTGATTTAAAAATACGCCCTACTTGAACCTCTCTGTTTATTTTAGTGACCATATTCCCTGTTTTTTGGCTGCATACGTTTTTGGTTGTTTTTTCGCAGTTATTTCCAAGCGGGTAACGCAAATAGGTTTTGGACTGCTGCTTGTGCAATGTTGATCTTGGACCAGGCTGCTCGGAGATTGCTGCAGTTTTAATTTTTTTATTTTTTGGGATGTCATCAATGTTGATAATTGGTTTGTTTTTCTTTTTGTGACTCGGTTCCGGGTCCTCGTTTATTTTTGGCACTTGGTCCTGCCTTATCGGGTACCGGAGGTCAGTGGTCAAATTTGAATTTTTTTTCGGTTTTGATTGAATTTTTGAGTTTTTTATTTTATTCTCGTTTTTTATTTCAAGTTCGGCTTTTGGTTGAAAGAGTGGTACTTTTAAGGCCGGCACCTTTGGGAGTGGTACTCGGTTGGCTGGTCGCGCAGGGTCGGAAGTTGAGTTTTTTTTGAGGCTGTGCGACATTATTCTGACAAAAAATTTTACAATGACGGATTTTAAAAAAACAAAAGCGGCCAACTAAGTTTGACGTACTTCAAGATGCACATGTTGCTAAATATTTATGTTGGCGTTGCAGCAATTACATATTAAAGAGGTTTTATTATCCAGAATTATTTAACAAGTTTACTATAGACGATTTCTGTTGAGCTGAATATTCCTGACTATAGTCAGCGTTTGGTCTGTCAAATGTTGGTTTGGTCAAGTATGGTTTGAACAAACCATTACGTCATATCTATCACAACTGAAATCAATTATTCAGCCGTGGTCTGTCACTTACCACCGTTAAATTTGAGGTAACATATATCATAACAAACTTTTATGATAGAGAGAGAGAAAAAACATTAGAAAGAGACGAAAATATTAACCAAACCGCTAACCATCACTCGGAGATAGTTTGCGATTTGACAGACCAAACGCAAACCAAGTCAGCATATGACGTCATTGTTTGTCAGTCGAAATCGAGCGGTTTAGTTTGGTCAACTACATTCAGGAATATTCAGCTCAACAGAAATCGTCTTATGTACCGTAACTATAAGACAAAAGAAATATTAACGCATTTCCCCGCTTACGAACCTGGAAATTCATTCTCATAGACTAGAATTATAATATATAAATTTATATAAGTATGCATTTCAGGATAAACTGATAGCAGAAGACCGCAATAAATACAAAGCAGCAGGCGGCTGTACAGCGCTGGTGACCTTATTCATATTAGGCAAAATTTACGTTGCAAATGCAGGCGATTCGAGAGCAATCATTTGTAATGAAGAACGATTTCATTCTATGTCGATGGATTTTACTCCCGAAACTGAACGTGACAGAATTAGGAAAGTAGCCGAACAACAACCGGGACTTTTAGGAAAACAGTTTACATCTAGAGAGTATGTGCGACCGCCAAAAATGCACGATTTAGGCAAACGAATTATGTACAGAGATGCAAATATGAAAGGTTGGGCTTATAAAATCATCCAAAACGAAGACTTGAAAATTTCCATCATTACTGGACATGGGAAACGGGTAAAATTAAAATTGTTTTTAATATCTATCTACTTATAGTCTGGCTATTTAGTTATGAGCTATTGGCGTTAACATAGCGCGGCTGAATGAAATCAATTCAAGGCCGTGTAAAATGTTGATCAGTGTCATATTGTTTAGGAATTCTTTAGAAACTCGACGAATATCATTTTCGTATGTTACGTGTTCTGAAAGGAACTATATTACAATAAAATAAATCTCTACAAGAAAAGTAAATATCATTAGCCTCAAGTAGGACACTGTCTTGTATTTAGTTTTTTGGTCTCTATATTTATATATTTTATTTAAAGAACGATTGGAAGGGATTGTAAGTACTGCTTCTAGATAAACATATTTGATTTCAGAGTCGCATTATGGGAACTATTGGTGTAACCAGAGGATTCGGCGATCATGATCTTGTGGACATTTATGCAAAACAATGCATAAAACCGTTTTTGTCACCTCATCCGGAAGTTCAAATATATAGCATTTCTAGTGTCGATGAAACAGACGTGCTTGTAATGGGAACAGATGGCTTGTGGGACATTGTCAGTGGTGATAAAGCGGTTGAAATAATCGCAAGATCAATAAATTCATTTGCGGAGAAAGACCGATATGTCAGTGCTGCTACTTGTTTAGTGGGATTTGCTCGTGGAAGCTTATTAGCTAATAATTGGGTTCTGAAAGAACATAAGCTGGCTTCGTGTGATGATATATCAGTATTTGTTATACCCTTGTTACCATATAAGTTAGAATACGAACAGTTGATAAGAAAGCATCAGGCGAATATAGAAAAAATAAATCACCATGCTGATCATGTTCAATAATTTTAACTAATTTTGTGATTACTATAAATATTTTATGGCTTATATATAGTATTTTTTCATTTGTTTTTGTGAATCTATTTTGACGATTACAACAGTCCAAAGATATGTTGAATTTATGTATTCCAATATTTTTAAATATTTTTATTTAATTAATTCCAATAGGCTGTAAAAATTTATTTTGTAAAACTAATTCTGTGTTATAATTTTTAATAAATAGTATTTTATATGAATTCTTTCCATATCTAAATTTGCCAATACTTATAGTTTTGACAAAAACTAGCTGGAAACGAGATTCCACGGTACTACGGTCGTTCTTATCTGAAAATTTCTGATTTAAATTTTCAGATATTTTTACAGGTATGACTTTTGGTTGACATTTGTCATTTTTAGTCAACATCAAATATCAAAAGAATTTGTTTTATGAACTTTTTCGTTAAGATCTGTCGTCACTTTTAGCTGACATATGTCATTTTTAATCAAATCTAACCAATTTAATTGTTTTTATTAACATTTTTCACTTTTTGTTCAAATTTGTCATTTTTGATATTGGCATTTTTGGTCAACTCAAGACATTTTAGTTCGACAATTGTTGACAAAAAAAGAGACATTAGCGTGGTTGCTTGAATTTTCATATTGATTATTGTCTATTTTTGGGATTAAAAATGCCCTGTGCTGAAAGTAAGTTGACAAAGCAGTCTTCAGCTGGTTTCCAGATGCAGAAGTATGCAAAAAGATCCAGAGCGGTAAAGTGACAGCTCCTTGGAAAACGTTCACTTTTTGTTGTCAAATTGAAGCCGTAAAAGCGTACTTTTATATGCGTTTGTAGGAAAAATAATTTTCAAATACCATCAGATCAAGAATACAAAAGATATTCAAACTAAAAGTAATGTTTTTGCTAATGGTTGGTGATAATAAAAGAAAAACATCCACATTTAATTCAATAAGTTTAAATATTTATGTCATACATATACAAATATACAAAATAAATATGTAACAAAAAAAGTAACAAAAATGTTCAAAAGAAACCAGGATTGGTGTGTTCGATAACACATCTTTTACAATATTTTTTAACAGCTCTATAACCTTCTAGTGAAATCTGACAATCTTGTATATTTAATTGTTGCAATCCTCTACAATAATAAGCAACACATTGCACTCCTCTATCAGTTACTAATTCACAGTTTCTCAAACTTATTTTTTTTAAATTTGGACAGCTTTCTGCCAAAGCACGAAGACCTGCATCGCTAACATCACATTTTCCTATATCTAAAGCACGTAATCGAGTACAAGAACGGGCTAGCACTGTTATGGCATCATCGGAAACTGCTTCGCAGCCTCTGGCGTTTAGGTAACGCAACTTATAGCACCTCTTTGCAATCACTTTCAAACCAGCATCACTGACTTGGTCACATTTGGCAACAGATAAGTACCTCAATGTTGCCCCTAATTTTGCCAATTCATACAAACCAAAATCCGTTATATTTGAGCAATCGCTCATGCTCAATTCTCGCAAGCCCAAACAGAAACTTGGTACGAATTTCAAACCAGCATCTATAAGCATATTTTAAAAAATAGAGAAACTTCAAGGTAATAATATACAAAGGCTGTCTGATGGAAAATGAGTCTAGCATAGAAAAATGCGTTAAAAAACTATGTACACGGTAAAGATGTAATGAAGTTATATAACATTGATTTTATGCGATCTCACTCTCTCCCATTTGAGCCAATAAATAAAAAAAAAGTAGACAGCATGCGGAATGGATAGAGTCAAAGAGTGGTATTCGAACTCAGCTAATGGCTGAGTTCGAGTACAACTGACATATGTGCGCTCTCTGCCGCCACTATTTAACACATTTCTCCACGTATGTAAGAGAGATCGTAGAGCGCGCTCAGATATTTGAGTGCCTTCATCATCAAATGGTAGACTTTTTCGTTCAAAGCGAGAATTCACTGATGATAGACCATCATTTATGGCAATAACAGATAATATTAAATAAATCGAAGAATTATAGCAAAAAAAAATGAAGATTAGCAACGAACATGTTGGAGAAATTCTTCACAATCATTTGGTCCTGACAACGATAATAGTAATTTTTATTGGGTGAAAAAATTTGCATGCTGAACAATTTTTGGATGAATACCAAATGTGGTCGGCTGTATGACATTTTGCGCACAAAGTTTCAAATATTTTTTTGAAGAGATATGATAATTGCAAGATTGATGTAAATATTGCATTAAAGTAGAAAAGAATTAGTTCGAAAAGTAAAAATATATAATATTAAGAAGAATTAATACCCTAGACGCATTTTCCATCAGACAACACTAGTAGAAAAATGTTCCGTACCCGTAATTTGCACACATCTTCTCAAATATAAATATGCAAGTTGTGGGCAATTCCTTACTATAACTCTTAAACCACTATCTTGGACTGCTAAACAATCTGTTAAATCTAAATATTGCAATTGCATTCTCCTTGGAGGTTCCGGTCCCGCATTGATACTTATGCAAGATATCTTAACGCAACCTGGAATTGAAAATGTATTCAAGCCCGAATGGAAAAGATACAACACTTACCCGTAACATTCAAATGCTGTAAATTATTGCACCTAGTGGCCACTTCAAACAGAGCATTGTTGGTAATATTTGTACAACCTTGCAGGTGTAGATGTGTTAATTCCGGACATCTTCTGGCAAGTAATGATAAGCTTTTATCCGACAGTTTGGCACCGTCACTAATATGTACCCGTTCCACACTAGGACAAGCCCCAGTTCGACCTTGACCACACAATTGCCTCAAAACGCCTCGAATTGCACGATCTCCACTTATAACATCTCCTTCAAGGGTAATGACACGCCACAATGTTGGTGTCCAAGCCAATGCATCAAATCGACGACAAACTTGTGAACATATGCTCAGTTCTATACTATTTAGAAACGAAAATATTTTGATCACCAATTCATCAGGTAATCGATCGAATGAATTGTTTTTCGTCTGATACTTCTTCCCCTTGAATAGAATACCATCGGACCACAAATTCGGCGTTGCAGGTCCTGGACTAGGCGATACTAAAGTATGATAACCCTGATCTAAACTAGGGCTCGACTTGCCCAGTTTGGTAAAATTATCTAATAAATAATTTGTTTCGTGACTTTGAGATGATGTTTGAAAATAGCTGTTGTCAGTTTCGCTATTTTGGAGCTTTTCAAAATTCTCATGTTCCCAGTAACTAGAGCCCAAAGGAAATGATGAAAGATCGAGCGAGTTTTGTTTTTGGTACGATAAATTATTGTGCGTCAATAATGAAGAGCCGGTTTGGTACACCGTTGAGTCGTTTAAAAATGGCTGATGATAATAATGTGGCTACAAGAAAGAAAAACAAGGGTTTGATTGGGTTGTCTAGATAGTTGTTTATATTATACCAAATAATCCGAATCCGGTGATTGTTTCTGCAAATAACTATTGTCGATAGATAATTGTTTATTATGAAATCGCCGATCGGTGTTGTGCTCATACGAATCGATAAATTGCGTATGATAATTATAATGATCAGGACCTTCAGTTGAAGTTCCCGTTTCATCTGTACTAGAGTTGTGGCCTAAGCGAACCAGCGGACATATTAGTGGTCGAGGCGATAGTCGGTCCAGTAGCCCTGGAGGCTGATTCATATTTTAAGATACACCTGAAACAATTTTCTTAATTTAATATGCAAATTGGCAAAAGTCTTGATTAGAATCAAAAGTTCAAAGTTAATGTGAAACTTAACAGGTACATAAAAGTAAATACACACATACAAATATTAATAAGTTAATACTGACTACAAGTCGCCTATTCCGATCTGCTGTACTTTAGCCAATTTTACTCAATCAATTTGAAACCGCTTTATATGAACCACTTTTACTCTTATTGCATTTTTTATTTTCTCGTAGAATATTTATTGTATTCGTGAAGATTTCCACATTCTCAGTTTTTTTCGAGCTTCCTTTACTATTTAGAATGCCTAGATTACGAAAATCATATTCACGGAAATTGGTATCTGGTGTGCGTCGGTCTGTCTGTCCGTCGGTCTCTTCGTTTGTTTAAACCACTATATTTCTACTGACCCGACTAAAACATAATTTGAGCCCTTTTGTTCTACCTGCCCATGAAGGGTATCAAAAAAATATATAAAATTCTCAAGACCTCCGCATTATGGCTAAAACATGCCAAAATGGCCAAATCGGTGCATCCACTCATTCTTTTAAAGTTGCAGACCAATTGCAAACCAAATATTGGACATTCACCCCCAAGTGGTAAATGTCTTTAAAAAATCTTTTTTTAAAGAGTTCAAATTTTATTAAGGGTTGAAGGTTCGAAAAGTTGTAAAAATGCAAAATTTTATTTATTTATTGGCCAAATCTTATTTTTTGCCAAATTTTGAATACTTATTAGGAATAAAAAAATAGTTACAAACTATTGAGTTCTCAATAGCTAGCACATATTTTGCCATCTTTAAAAAAAAAACAATACTTCTTTTTCAATGCATTATTTAATATCATCAAATTGGCAGCAAATTGTGGAACTATGTAGTTTAGAGTTGGGGTGCCATAAAAGCTATGTCAAGTATGTGGGGAAACGTCCATGGGAAAAACTACATATGACATAAAATAAAATGACTTTTAAAATGTCAAACTCTTCATATAGTTATTTGACATACTTACTACATTTGATCTTGGCCAAATATATTTGCCATGTTTGTTTGTCACAAGTATTAATATCTAAGTGCCATGTACGACGCCAAGTAATTCAAAATACCGGAATATTTTCCAATATTCCTGCCATTGTGCAGGAATATTGGATAATATATTTTTCCTACAATCGCATATAAAAGTAAGCCTTTGTGCTTCCATTTGACAACGAAAAGTTGGCGTTTTCCGAGGAGTTGTCACTTTCCCGCTCTAGATCTTTTTGCTGATTTTCCCGCTCGCTAAATCAAAACAATGCAGTAAAACAATAGTTTTTGTTTTTAGAAATGAGCGTTTCTTGGTTACCGATGATACAATCACATTTTTATTTGTTGTCAAAATATTAATTTTACATTTTTGCAACAAAAATTTAATTTAAAATCGATTGTAGGAAAAATCTTGTGTGTATTTCGAGCGCAAAGTGTTTTTGTCGCTCTCGCCAGATTGTCGTGCTCCGCTATCGCGTCGCACGACAACATTCTGGCTCGCGCGACAAAGTATCACTTTGCGCTCTTAATACACAAATAGCTATTTATTATATTAAAATGGATAATAATATTTGTGAAACTATGAATAGTTCGCTGCAACTAAATAGAGCGAAAAAAAGTATTAACAGAATGGAGCGACCAATCGATCATCAAATTAATTGCTGCCGTGAAATGTGAGCGTTTATGGAATACTGCACTGAAAAAGATTGCGCATGGATAAAAATTATGAAGGATGTTTTCAACGAACAATGATGTTGCCTAAGTAACTGCTAAATGCCAAATGTACACTGCCCTTCATATATATCGGGAGTGAAAGCCATAAAACGGACCTAAATTGACCCTTATTCGAACTGTGGCCATAGACAATATCAATGTATATCGATAAGGTTTATTTTTGTGTAATTTTAACAATGCTTCAACGGCAACCATAAAATTTTAAACCCCAATACTTCAAAAGGTTATTGTTATTCCAAAAGCAAAAAATTTAAGTCTGCACTAGTACTAAGGAGGAGGTGAAAATGATTTTTTAGTCCTTAAATTTATTTTTTATTAAGGGTTGACTGGTCAAAAAGATGTAAAAATGAATAAGTTGTAACGTGAATACCTGACAGGGGAATACTTGATTTTAACCAAATTTTGTATACATATTAAGGATACATTGAAGAAAATGCTGGTGAAAGTTTCATCCCTTAAAAATAAACCCATGGGGCTCATTTGCTGCCCCTGGGGCTCATTTAAGTTTATTGTTCCAAAATTGACGGTGTTGTGATTCTTATATGGCAGCATTATCCAGAATTTTACATCAGTTATCTTAGTAATATTTACATAAAGAGTGAATGAAAATAATTTTTGATCCTTACCATACACCCCCTCCACCCAATTATACCTTATTTTGTTTCTACTATACATTGTAAATATATTTACGAATAATCAAATTAAAAATAGTATGCGACGCATATTTTAAAACTTCAACCCTCAATATACCCTATTCAGTCAAAATGCTCGGATTTCTTTCAAATTTGGATTCCAGTAGTAATTTTAACTTATTTAACTTATCATTACTTTAATTGTTAATTAACTTATCGTTAATTTAATTGAAATTAGGCTAGGATCTACATTTCACAATTGTAACCCCTAATACACCCCTAACAGTTTGATTTGACAAATTTCTTTCAAATTTGTTTTCTATTAATAATTTTAAATATAAGACGATTTCTGTTGAGCTGAATATTCCTGAATGTAGTTGACCAAACTAAACCGCTCGATTTCGACTGACAAACAATGACGTCATATGCTGACTTGGTTTGCGTTTGGTCTGTCAAATCGCAAACTATCTCCGAGTGATGGTTAGCGGTTTGGTTAATATTTTCGTCTCTTTCTAATGTTTTTTCTCTCTCTCTATCATAAAAGTTTGTTATGATATATGTTACCTCAAATTTAACGGTGGTAAGTGACAGACCACGGCTGAATAATTGATTTCAGTTGTGATAGATATGACGTAATGGTTTGTTCAAACCATACTTGACCAAACCAACATTTGACAGACCAAACGCTGACTATAGTCAGGAATATTCAGCTCAACAGAAATCGTCTATAATTTCAACTAGTTTAATTAAAAGTAGGCTAGAATGTTCAATTCATATTTTTAACCCTTAACACACCCCTTACATTAATAGTGCTAGGATTCACTTCAAACATTGTTTTATATTGGTAATTTTAAATCTTACTTCAAATAGTTTCGTTAAAATAGAGTACCTACAACACATTTTTCCTTTTTTTATGTCTGCATACATACGTTTCAACTTCATCGCTTAGATTTGTTTAAAATTTGGTTCCTAGTTAAAATTAAAACAAAACATTTTTAAATAAAATGTTTACCACAAATGATGCCTCAGAATTCTAAAAATTTGATTAAGAAATTTCGAGAGAAATTTTAACACATCAGCGAGAGAAGTACTGTGGTATCTCATTTCCAGCGAATTTTCATTATTTTTACTTTTTTTCATTATTTTCATTATTTTAAAAAAATGCTAAAAGCTTGGCTAAAAGTTATAAAACAACGTCTTATTTATTAACAATATTAATTGTACAATTAGTAAGATTATTTAACTGAACTGGGACATATAAACTACACTTCTATTCAATGTTTTTAACCCTCAACACACCTGTTACATTAATAGTGCTAGGATTTACTTCAAACATTGATTTATATTGGTATCTTTAAATCTTGCTTCAAATAGTTTAATTAAAATAGGGTACCTACATCACATTTTTCACCTTTTCCGAGACTTTTTCACTCGCTTTTTCATCTCTTCAAACACACGTTTCAACTTTATCGCTTAGATTTGTTTCAAATTTTCTGCTTATAGTTAAAATTTAAATAACAATTTTAATTTTATAATTAAAATTGTTATTTATTTATTAATTAAAATATGTACTAATTAAAAATATTGTGCGACCCTTATTTTACAATTTCGACCCTTAATATACGATCTACCGTCTAATTGCTAGGATTTCCGAGAGGATTTCTTTCAAATTTGGATTCCAGTCTCGATTCCAGTTGTAATTTTAACTCAATTAGGTTATCATCATTTAGTTAATTAAATTGAAATTATGCTAGAACCCACATATTACAATTGTAACCTCTATGCACCCCTTATAGTTTTATTGGTCAGATTTCTGTCAAATTTGTTTACTATTAATAAATTAAAATATAATTTCAACTATAGTTTAATCAAAAATAGGCTACAATCCTTAATTCATTTTTCTAATTCTTCTTCAAATATTAAGTTCTATTGGTAATTTTAAATCTTGCTTCAAATAGTTTGATTAAACTAGGGTATCTACAACATACTTTTCACTTTTTCAGCTCTTCATACACACACGTTTCAACTCGTTTCAACTTTATCGCTCAGATTTGTTTGAAATTTGATTTCTAGGTAAAATTTTAAATAACCCTATTTAATATACTATATTCCACACAATATGCTGTTGGATGAGCTTTGCTACCTATTTATTTATAAACTTCAATGCAAATACAATACTCTTATTAAAAAAAATATATCTAAATCCATACTATAGTCTAAATCGAGGTCTAAATACATTATCTCGTATATTATAGTGTAAATAAATACTTAGAGAGGTTCGTTGTCGTTACTGCCGTTGACTTCACCGTTGATCATATTACTGAGCGGACCACTGAGTAGACAATAAAAAATTTAAAATTAAAAATTGAGATAAAATATAAATCTCAATGTAATTGTCTAAACATCGAGATAAATATAATAAATAAGCCCTTTAATAATTTTTCGGCAACAGAACTTGCAAAAGAAAACCCGAAGAAAACAATTTGGCTCGCCATTTGGTATCTATGATCATATATAAAAATGTATGTCATTCTCGTAGATTCGCTTGGCAGTTGCCTTGCCACTTAATTTAACATGCTGAAATTAACATTATGTTGCATTATTTGAATAATAATAATCAACAAGCCGAGTCTTAAGTTCAGCCTTAAACTAGCATTCAGTAGTTGACTCTTAACCCAAAATTTAAAGTATCGATTAATCGAAGGTTTAATAATGCTTAAGAATTTCATTATAAATTCCATAATAGTCACATGACGAAAAGGCTTGGCAAAATTCCTTATTGAATAAATACTTATAGTAGAAATGATGAAGAGATTATATGATTCTGAATATTAAAATAACTAATTTTTTTTTCAAATTATTCTTCGAAATCATGCTCAATTTCATAACAACAGCATTTAGTTCGTTTTGGAAAATGTATCAAAAATATATAGGGTAAATACAGCAGAATAAAAGGTCGTCGACATTTTGACATACCTTAACCTAACATTTGTTTAAAAAGTTGTATTTTCTATCCTTCCCACAAGGTATTCCAACTGTTTGATTCATTTTTATAAAAACTTAAAAACACTGATAACGACACACGCAATTGATAAAAATTGCGATTAGTTTCAGTCCGATACACACTTTTAATTCACGGCCTAGTTGAAGTCCACATTCAATAATTCACTTTGTTACTAAGGTACTCGCTATGGTAAGAGAAAAAGAGAAGATATACTCAGTCTGTCTCGTACAGTTGTACTTCGTACTGTTTCGAAGATCGTATTTGGTCGTCAGTCGGTGGAATGATTGGAATGGTAGGTAATGGTAGGCCTGGTGCTGGTACTCTGCATCTCTCTGCATGTAGGTACTATGGTAGCTGAAGGATCTATGCCACAAACAACCGTCCACCAGGTTTGGACTAGAGGCAGGTTCATCCTACTATTCATTATTTAAATATCAACATATCAAATTCATTGTTTCTATTTTATTTAATATTATTTCAATATCATACAAATATTTTGTGAAAATCTCTTTTTCGACATTTTTATTTTACTTTTCGGAATGCGTAGATTCCGTCTTTTTTTCCGTCTGTCGGTCTGTTCGTTTCTTTGAACCACTATATTTCGGAATCTACTGACCCGATTAAAACATAATTTGCGTCTTTTTTTCTACTTGTCCACGAATGATATCAAAGAAAATAATACATAAATGTCTAAAACCCTACGCATTATAGGTTATAATGGCAAAATTGCTGCATCCACTTAATCCTCTAAAGTTGCAGACCAATTTTGACCAAGTATTGAACCTAAGTTTCATGTACAGTGGTGAATGCTTTTAAAAAATCTAGAATTTTTCAACGAATTTAATTTGTATTAAGGGTTGAAGGGTCAAAAAGTTGTAAAAATGCATAATTTGTAACTTGTATACCTGTTCTGTTTTATTCAATGTATTCACTGGTATAGTTCTATTGGTAATTTTAAATCCTGCTTCCAATAGCTTGATTAAAATAGAATACCTACAACACATTTTTCACTTTTTCAGCTCTTCGTACTTACGTTTCAACTTTATCGCTCAGATTGGTTTCCATTTTGGTAATAGAATAATTTTAAATAACTCGATTTAATATATTCCACAATGGATGCTACAAAAATTAATCTCTTAAAAATTAGTTCTTGCTCTCTTTGTCTCCTGAATTGCCCTTTAAAATAGTTGTCAAACTTAGGGAATAATTGGTTAACTTAACTAATAATTGGTTAGAAAATTGTCATGCAAGTTCAAGAATAGGTTTTGCAAAAACTACAGAAAATGAATTTATGCCTGTTTCACAAATTAATAAATAAATTAATATTAATAAATTTACTAATTAATATTAAAAATCCAATAATTTTGGACTCCAAACATTACTGTAACAAATTTTGAATGAGCTTTTTCTTTGTGTTCGAGAGCTCTAACTTGGTTTATGACCTAGCTTACCGCATTTGCCATCTCAGTCTCACTTATCTGTGCCAATAAGTAAGAAAGAAATAGTAGGGGGCATGTGGAGTTTATGGAGAAGCTTGGCATTGCCGATTTATCCAGGTGCCCAGGTCGGCAATAATAGTTATGGACTGGTCGGCAACGATTAATAATAAATTTAAAAAAATAATAATTAATATTAATTAATAAAAATTCGCTGGAAATGAGATTCCACGGTACTTCTCTCTTATTTTCAAATTTCTTATTCAAATTTTAGATTTTTGAAGCTTTTTTTATGGAAATATATTGTATAGGGTAATTTAAAATAGTTTTTTAAAATTAACTAGAAACCAAATTTAAAACCAATTTATACGATAAAGTTGAAACGTGTGTATAAAGAGTTAAAAGTGAAAAATGTGTTGTAGGTACCCAATTATAATCAAACTATTTGAATCCAGATTTAAAATTACCAATATAAAATAATGTTTGAAGTAAATCCTAGCACTATTAGTGTAAGAGGTGTGTTAAGAGTTAAAAACATGAATTAAGGATTCTAGTCTATTTTTGATTAAACTAGTTGAAATTATATTTAAATTTATTAATAGAAAAGAAATTTGAAAGAAATCTGACAAATCAAACTGTAAGGGGTGCATTAAGGGTTACAATTGTGATATGTGGGTTCCAGCTTAATTTCAATTTAATTAACTTAACAATGATAAGTTAAATAAGTTAAAATTACTACTGGAATCCAAATTTGAAAGAAATCCGAGCACTTTGACTGTAAAGGGTATATTAAGGGTTGAAATTCTAAAATAAGAATCATACTATTACTTCTCTCGTAGAGGAAGTAGTTTTAATTATATTATCCGTAAATATGTTTAAAATGTATAGTAGAAAAATCGAATATAAAGAAATTTTGATCCATATGCCTCAAACTATATATTTGGGGGGTGGAGATGTGTGGTAAGGGTTGTAAATTATTTTTAATCGCTCATTATGTAAATATATATAAGATAACTGATGGTAAATGGTGGGTTTTGCTGACATATAAGAATCAAACCAGAGTCAATTTTTAAACGATTAATTTAAAGGAGAAATAGGCCACAATTTCTTATTTCTAGAGGATGAAACTTTCACCAGAATTTTCTTCAATGTATCCCTAAGTTGTATTCTAAATTTGGTTCAAATAAAATATCTCTCTTGGCAGGTATTCATGTTACAAATTATGCATTTTTACAACTTGTTGACCCTTCAACCCTTAATCAAAATTCAACCCTTTAAAAAATTCCAGATGTTTTGAAAGCATTTACTACTTTTGATCAATATTTGATCAAAATCGTCAAATAACGCGCAGGTCTTTGATAATTTTATAAACTTTTTTTTCTTCGATATCATCTATGGGCAGGTAGAAAAAAAGATGTTTTAAAATTAAAAATTATATTTTAATCGGGTCAGTAGATTCCGAAGCATAGTGGTTTAAAGAAACGAGCAGACCGACAGACGGAAATTAGTGAGTATGATTTTCGTACTGGTCATTCTAAACGGTAAAAAAGTGAAGTTTGGGAAAAAAATTCATGGATACAATACTTCCTCTACGAGAGAAGTAATTAATATAAAATAAAAATAATATTAATTTTTATTAATATTAATGCGCTGTATTAGTGTGACGTATTTTTGAATGGAGTAAATCTAACTTCTGGGTCACACAAACAACTAGATCGAAAATCGACTTACATCGAATGCGTCACTGAATCAAAAATAAAAATAAAAACGTTGAACAAAAACATTAAGCAAACAATCAATATCAATTGATTTACTTACCTTATACCAATTTAGCAGGTAAACATCTTTAAAGTGAACATAAACCTTTTTAAAACATTAATATGAATGTTTGATGTAGGTTGATACTATTGACACTTCCTATTGACAGTTGTTTGTTTGACTCAAGAGTCAGTTTTACCCCAACAAAAATTTCGTGGCTACGTCATCACTAATACAGTGTATTATTTTTTTATTATTCAAAATCAAATTTCGCTACTGTTTAAGGACCATTCGTTTTTACAAGATTATAGTTTTACTTTTATCAATTTTAAGAAGCGGTAATAACTGTGTCATCTATAACAGACCAAAGGTAATTAGTAATCGGTGATAAATTTTTAATCGCCAAAAACAGCCTTAAATATAATACAAATTATAAAACCATTTCCGTGGTGGAAATGTATGGACACCTTACGTATGAACAGTTTACTACGGTGCTAAATAGTGTAGTTTGAAGCCGCCAGATGGGGATGGTTGAGTGCGAAAAATCTCAATACCAAAAAGGCGAAAATCCACTGTCAATGTCAAAACGAATCTGTCAATCAACAACCACCGGTTGCTATTTTGCAATAAATAATATAGTTCATGCACATCAAATAGATTACCTGAATTGATATTGTTGTATGTGCTAATCAGCAGCCACACTTGCAAAACTATCGGAGCTTAGTTTTGTTCCAGGTACATTTAATTTCGAACGGGCTCCAAAATTGCAGGAAATATCAATAGGAATGTGCAAGCATCTAGTATTAAGTTTGCTTGTACTTTAAACAATTACAATGTCCAAAAATAAATTGAATCTAACATTGCCGCCCGGTTCGATCGACCAAACACCGACAGTTACCCCAACCGGGGCCCCGTTTCCGGATAAGGTTGCGCCGTAAGTACTCGTCATTCTTAGCATATGTGCCCCATACTAACCATTGACTTTCCAGCAGCAACAACTTAGTTCGCAGTACGAGCATCGACAACTTGACTGCGCGATTAGAGGAACTCGACATGGACGACACTCAGCGACGCAGAATTGAGGTGTTCTTGTGTCAGAAGGAGAAGATTGGCGGCGACTTGGGCGACGATGATTTCGAGAAACTGGGCGAACTCGGATCCGGAAACGGTGGCGTGGTCACCAAAGTCAAACACAAATCGAGCGGCTTAATAATAGCGCGGAAACTGATTCATCTCGAAGTGAAGCCGGCCATCAAGAAACAAATTATCAGGGAATTGAAAGTGTTGCATGAATGCAACTTTGCACATATTGTCGGATTCTACGGGGCGTTTTATAGCGATGGCGAGATTAGTATTTGCATGGAGTATATGGATGCTGGATCGTTGGATTTGATTCTGAAGAAAGCTGGCCGAATTCCCGAAAATATTTTGGGGAAAATTACGTCGGCGGTTTTGAAAGGCTTGAGTTATTTGAGAGACAAGCACGCGATTATGCATCGCGATGTAAAGCCGAGCAATATTCTAGTGAACAGTAGTGGTGAAATTAAGATTTGCGATTTTGGAGTTTCTGGACAATTGATTGATTCCATGGCTAACTCGTTCGTCGGCACTAGAAGCTACATGTCGGTAAGATCACATTTATGGTACTATTTAGTAGCACTTTGGGTTCTTTTAACCCGAACTTCTCTTTTTTGTAATTAAAACAATCAGTGCTAGACAAATGATGAAGAGACTAAAGGGTCCTCGGGGTTTTCGAATGGAGTAACCGAATGCACCTTTTGCATCAATAGGTTTGTTCACGTTGCTTACACTTTCTACGTGTATTGTACTATCATATAGTCCATAGTTAAGGGGGCGAAACCGCTACATATATAGCCGCTCTGGTCGCTAGCGAATCTACATAGTTTTGCTTATCTAAATTCACTGCAAATTTCGCGACATCTGATAAAGAATAGATGGACCATGGTCTGACTTATTTGCCACGTGCTTTAGCCGAAAACATTAGGATAGATCGAGAGGTGTGGAAAATTCTTAAGAACTGGTAAAGCAGTTTGCGGCTTTGTTATAACTCTTAGGAAATTTCCAAAGCTACCGAAAATTAGAGAAAAAAAAGATACTTAAATTTTGACGAAAGATTTGTTCGAATAGCCATTAATTAAGTAAAATATGAATAAAAATCCTCGATTAAATATTAACCACTCGCTTACTAATTAACGGAAAAAGATTAAAAAAAAACTTTCTGTCTATTTATTGCTACATCTGTTCTCTCTCTAATCTACCATTAGATATTTTCTAGGATAATTAATACTGTCTGAAACTGTTTTCCGCGTTAAATTTCCTGAGCTGCTAAACAACGTTTCACGCATAATTTAGCAAATTTATGCGTGAAATCTTGGTCCATCTATTCTTTTATCAGATGTCGCGAAATTTGCAGTGATTTTAGATAAACAAGACTATTAGATTTGCTAGCTACCAGAGCGGCTATATATGTAGCGGTTTCGCCCCCTTAATTCACGAAATTCAAGCAAATTTAAATGCTAAATCACCCATATGCAGAAATTTTGTCGAAGGCCAGGCATTGTTCAAATTCAAACTTGTTTATTAATTTAGTTACAAAATAAATGAACAGATGGAACCGAATGTGTCGCCATCTATAATATGTAACGCAACTAATACTAGATGTACAGTGGCGGCCAAAAAAAACGCAACACCTAATATTTCCCTTTGTAAATACCACTTTTTAGCATACTTGATATTAGTCACATATTTATTGTCAGTGTCAAAATAATTTTATAATAAATTATCACAAAAGACTTAAATCCTTCAAATAAATGCCTCAATTAAACACATTTCAAAAATCCAGAGCCATTGCTGAATTAGAAGACGGTTGGTTATTGCGAGAAGTTGCTGCAGGAAAACAATATATTTTTTATTAATATCAATTTTTTTTATTTTTTTCAATTTTAATATAAAGTCATTTTACAACACTAAAACTTTTAAAATTACGCCTACTATTCGTTTAAAAGTTTTAGTGTTGTAAAATTACTTAATATTAAAATTGAAAAAAATAAAAAAAATGATATTTAAAAAAAATATATATTTTTTTTTCCTGCAGCAACTTCTCGCAATAATCAACCGTCTTCTAATTCAGCAATGGCTCTGGATTTTTGAAATGTGTTTAATTGAGGCATTTATTTGAAGGATTTAAGTCTTTTGTGATAGTTTATTATAAAATTATTTTGACACTGACAATAAATATGTGACTAATATCAAGTATGCTAAAAAGTTGTATTTACAAAGGGAAATATTAGGTGTTGCGTTTTTTTTGGCCGCCACTGTACTAGCAGCGACAATATTTGAATTACCAATTTAACACACTTAATAATACTTAGTTAATGATAGTTATTTACATTGCAATTATTATATATGTACAATCTACGTTCCTTGCCCAGTACTTGTACTAGCAGAATTGTGAAAAGCAATACTAGAAACTGTTAGCTTAGCTTTTGAATTACAACTGTAATTGGTCCCTATGACATACAGAATACAAACAGGAACGGATACAAAAGTCACCCTGATTTTCTGATTCTTTATTTCAATTTCAAAATATTCATTGGATTGTTTTGTCGAATACAACTCGTGGCGCAGCAACCTTTTGGTAATTTTTATCAGTCAGATTAACTTGAAGCTTTTGCCTCTAGACAATCGCCCCTCGCCCTGAAGCGCCAATTTATTAATATAAACTAAATTTGGAAGAAACTACATGGGATGTATTAAAAGTTCAAAATATAAAATATCCTTGCGTATAATAAGTCCTTGCTTATTTTCAATTGAACAAATTAAAATTATATAACAGGTCTACTGTAATCCATATTTGAAAGACTGGCTAACAATTAGACTATATTTTGAATCTAAGATTATTCGTAAATATTTTTAAAATTGGACTACAAATTAAATACGAAGAAAGTCCGAGCTATCGAGAATTTAAATTACCGTTTTGCGCTTTCTAAGAAGCGCCAAGCGGAGAAATATCTACGTATGTTTTCTAAACAATCTCATGTGCTCTGGGGCCATGTGTCTATGCATGTTTATTTTATCTTACTTTTTCATGAGCAGTTACCTTCAATCATAGTTAACTGAATCAATTTTTACTAATTAATATTTAAATTCTCAATTTGGCATAACGGTAGGGTTTCTCAATTAGGAGGTAAACGGTAAGGTTTGTACAACTTATGAAAAAGCGTGTTGTTGTTCATAGCGTTGCTTTCACAGTTTTCCCCCTATGCTGCGCACACGTTCTGCCTGCCTAATTCTATCCATCCTGCATTAAGGTACGCGCAGGGCTATTAAAGGTCACACTTTTTCTTACCGCAAAACGTATCTAATGTTCGCAAATTATTTTGCGGCTTTATGAAGTCGCAACATAGTCAATTTTTTGACATTCAATTTTGATAATTAATTAATATTTTTTTTGACAATAATTAAAGGCAAAAGTCTGTTTTTCGGGCATGAAACTTACACCATTATTTTGTTCAATATATCTCCAATATATCTCTTTTTTATAGCCTGAACGGTTGCAAGGCACTCATTATTCCGTGCAAAGTGACATCTGGTCGTTAGGTCTTTCATTAGTCGAAATGGCCATCGGCATGTACCCGATTCCACCTCCAGATGCAAAAACATTAGCTGCCATCTTTGGGCCACGAAGTGAGGCTGACTCGCCAGATCATACAAAGGGTCCACGGCCTATGGCTATTTTTGAATTACTGGACTACATTGTCAATGCTCAGCCACCAAAACTACCATCCGGTATTTTTAGCGATGAATTTAAGGATTTCGTGGATAGATGTTTGAGAAAAAATCCGGATGAACGTGCTGATTTGAAAACGCTAATGGTAAGTTGAGTGGTCGATTTAATCGACACATTTATGTACATACATTTTTTTTTAAAGAATCACCAATGGATTAGAAAAGCCGAATCCGAGGATGTGGATATTGCGGGTTGGGTGTGTAAAACGATGGAAATCCATCCACCTAGCACCTCCAACCGAATGTAATGTTTTTTAACTCGTACTTACACACACACACACACAATTAAGCTACAAACCTTTCAACTATTTTATTCAATTTTCTATTACTTTATTTGCCATTTTTTATATGAATGGGAGAGTTTACTTCAAAGCAATTTAATATATTTAGATCTATTACAATTAAAGATGAATTACATTTTAAAAACTGCCATTATCTAAAACCAATTCGTAATTTTATAAATTGCAAATTTAAATTGAGTATTACCTTGATGACGTCAAATTTTCTAATTCGTTCATAAACCGTGTAGCCTATTAATAGAGGACTATACTTTTTAAAGGTAATTGTTGAAAATCATGAAAAAATAAATATCAACACACAATGTAATTACGTAATCGATGTGCATAAATCAACATTATATTAATATAAAATAATTGTCACTGGAGGTTCGAGGTTTAATGCTGATTGCAAACAATTATAGACAATTATAAATCGCGCTTAAATCATCGTTTTTATGCATATCGATTTTTTTTAAATCAAAATACACCTCGAAACATGAAATAAAAGAGTCCTCTCTGCTTGGCCATCTAGGTCAATTGACATTTGAATTATGCCAATTCGATTATTTTAACAAATAACACCTTAGTTACGGTAAACATAATGATAGTCTTAATATCCCAAGGGACTAATGAGAGGGCTTTTATAGCCTCATAACATGCCTCATTTTTTTAATTATTCAATATAAGTTGTAGATTCAAAACGAAGAAAGCAAAACATTGCGTTTCTGACTCTGCGGGCAA
Source organism: Cryptophagus acutangulus (assembly GCA_963556235.1). Lineage (NCBI taxonomy): Eukaryota > Metazoa > Arthropoda > Insecta > Coleoptera > Cryptophagidae > Cryptophagus > Cryptophagus acutangulus. Next base: position 16,001 of record CAUVYR010000293.1, on the reverse strand, counting down.
TAGAGTTGCTCGAGCTTTGAGGTCTTTTCCAGCAAATTTGGAGGAATATCTTCAAAAGCGTCACTCATTTTTGCAAATTTTGAGAAACTGAGCGAGCGCAAGCTAGCTACTCCTGAGTTTAACCGGTTAGGGGTTGAAATCCTCATACCGACAGGACTTTTTCAATAAATATTGGAAAAGTCGTGTTGGAGCTCTGGGTGTTTGTGAGTGAATTGTCCACTAACCATTAACCCTTAAATTGTGCTAACCAATTATCCATACTAGGTAAAGGCCATTTACCAAAAAAAAAACGTCCATTAGCAATCTCAGCATTTATTCTATTGTTTACACTCTTGAATCTGCAATATAAGATAAGTGTGTGATATTGTGTTACGGGTTTAAATATGAAAAAGTGCGATTTTATTCCTAAATGCTGTTTCACAGAATGTAAACAATGAATGGCCCAAATTGACTTCGTTGATTTTGGTAACACCTCATACCGGTTAATGTCAATGTTGATCAGCGCCATCTAAAGAAGCTTAGAGGAGTGACGCCTAGCTTAATAAAAAGGCGCCAAAAAAAGACGCCTCTCCACTCTGGTCGATGTTGCGAAATTTGCAGTGAATTTAGATAAGTAACTATGTAGATTTGCTAGTGACCAGAGCGGCTATATATGTAGCGGTTTCGCTCCCTTAATAATACAGAAAACTTATCACGTAATTTGTTTAATTCTATGCCCCGTCGACTTAATGAAGACGTCCAAAGTGATTGCACTATTACAAAATTTGAACATAATTTGTTTAATTGTTAAATAAATTCTGCGATAAAAATTTGCATCACACATTTTGAAATTTGATAAATGATGGGAAGGTTAAGGCTGTGCGCCCACCAAAGACGACGCGACTACGATCCGATCTCTAAGCAACTATCGCGCGATAATCGCCAGGTGACAAAAGTAGGTGGTGTTCGCACACCAAATCAACTAATTTGCTATGCGAATGCGATCAGTTTATTCAAATTACTGACAAAAAATGATATTTGTCGGTTTTATTGGCTGAATTCTAGAATCAATCACCAGATAATCGCCAAAAAACTGACTGGTCAATCGCCAGGCGACTGATTGCCGACAGTCACTTTAACATTGCGTCCTAATCGTCTCAGTGAACGAAGGTATACTTAAAAGCATGGGTACGACTCTCACGCGACGTGAAAGCGACTACGAAGTGATTTTTATCAAAGTCGGATCGTAGTCGCGTTGCTTTAGTGAACGCACGGCCTTACACAACTAAAAATTTGTACCACAGATTTATGAAATCGACTGTACATATAAATTTGTATTGGTTTTTTTGTCAGTTTATAAATATTGTAATTAATTAGTCCATGTGACGTCACAAGATTTTTTTACATTTTTTTTCAACTTAAATTATTATCAATGAAGTAAAAAAAATAAAAATACTCGTAACTATTCACAAAGCTAAGTTTCTTAAATTATATGTGGTTAACTCGCCCGTTTCATTTACGTGTATATGTGTTATCTATTCAATACCCATAAACATAAAAAATACTATAATCTACAATCTTGGACCTAAAATAGTATTTGAAGATATTTAGTATTTATAATTATATTGTATTTTATTTTGAATATATGTACTTTATTTCTGTAAATAATTTACATTTATTAACAAACTTGGTTTAGTTATTGAGATTGTATATCACAAACATTTATTAAATAAGGTTCTATATTCAAAGCCTTGAACGAAATATTTTTCTGATTCTAAAAACAATTTTTTATAAACAAATGAAAAAGCTAATTACATTTGTTAAAATCCCAAATATAAAGTAGACGAATTCGTAAAACAATAATTTATGAATTTAGAAGCGGATTTAGAAGAGTACAATATAAGTATGGAACACCGAGTTCAAAGGTAGCAATGTGAATAAACTGTATTTTTTGTAATTTATTAAACTAATACTGCTAGTCAAGATTCTAAATATGTCTTATGTTTGTTGAAAAGTGTTGCCTGGGTATAATTAAGCCGGCGAATTCTTCAAGTATGAAACAGATATTAATAACCTAGAAATTAGAACTACTATGTCAAAAATTATATGATTAGATTAGAATATTGGACATTAATTTATAAAAGAGTGCCCTTGAGTGTTGAAAAATATTGTGTCAAACATTAGTACAAACTTTATGTTAGTATATATTTACTTTTTTCGTAGAGCAAGTATTGTTGGAGTGAAAAATTTGACAAACCCAAATTTTATTTTTTTTTGCATTTTTTGCATTTTTTTGCATTTTTATTTATTTAAAGCCTTAAATCTTGAAAACTACTGCCCGATTAACACCAAATTTGAATCCTTTTTTTTCTACTAACGCAAGCACAACAATGCCAAAGAAAATTCTTTTGAAGCTGATAAACTTAATGACAAATTCTTTCCCTGGAAATATTTGAAAAATCTCGAGTATTTATATACAGTGGCGTGGCGAGCAGTTGAAGTGCACAACTCTTATGAGCGTTTTGTGATATTTTGGCACCGTTTAATTGTGGCTTAAATTATAATAATATTCTACAACACGTACGTTTTCCGCGTATTCAGTGAGTTTTACCATTGGTAAAACAATGCGTAAAAATTAAACGGTAATTCAAGATCATGTATATGTGAATACTTTCCTTGCATATATAATACGCTATCTGAGCAATGATCTTTCTCTGAATTACAGCGGTTAATAAACTCTTAAAGAGGTGTTTATTAACCGCCAAATAAAATGCCGCATTTTGTGCGGTTGCATTGCAACGTGGGTATTCACAGTGAAAAATGCGTTAGTAGTCTATTTCTCACTATAAAAGTCATAGTAGCTTTTAAAAGTAGTAGGCTTTAAAATTTGACGTTAATTCATTGTTAAATTAAAGAAGATCAATTACGTGTTTGGGTCGTTTATTAATTTCTTTAAAATGCACTCGAGATTCAATTTATTTTATCAACATAATTTTATTTTAAAATTACTCATGTTTTGTTGCTCGCTGGGAAATATCTCTCGCAGAAAAGACATAAGGAAAAATCGCTCACGATTTTTTCATGTGTTTTCGATAACCGTACAATATTCTTACGGTTACAGATTGTGGTTACGATTCGTGGCTATGATCCGACTAAATTTTGCTGTAATTTCATTTTGGTAGTGTAGAGCGTCTGCCACTATTATACCATTATTAGATTTCTGTGAATGTTTTGCTATAAAACCCTGATATTTTCGATTTTTTTGTAAGAACAGTACTACTGCATGACTTATTTGTAATCAACTTTCTCACTGGACTGTAATAGAATTTTTTTGTATGATTTTTCAAATTCATTAATTTAAAAATCAAACAAAACGTAAATTTAAAAATTTTCTAGTATAGTTCAATGTAAAATATTCAAATAATAAAAAATTAAATAAAAACCTAGGTCAACATCTTGAAATACTAGGCCAGTATAAAATTTGGATCTAATAACACAGTTCACAGCCGCTTAAAATAAAATTATTCCAAAAAAAATTAGTTGTGTATTTACCCTCGATAGTTAATCTGCAAACAGGTATGGTTACAGCGAGAAAAATATTCGGTTTCTTTGGATCTTTAAACTTTCAAACAATAAAGATAACAAATTTATGCAGTTTTCATGCATAAATTGCACTTTTTTGAAGAATTATTATGATAATCATTATATTAAATTTTGTTTTTATAAATCATTTTAAAATCATGTTACAGTGTGAAAAAAAATCGTTTAATTTCATCTGCTCGTCACTTATATATTTTGTAATTTATTTTTTGGTGTAAAAACAATCGAATCGCCTCGAGCAGAAAGAGTCCTTGCTGCGCATGCATGGTTGCTGATCTCGGCTGCGCCTTCAGCAGCAAACCTCATGAGCGCCTAGCAAAAGACTTCTTTCAACTCTAGGCACACAGATGGTTATTACATCCCTTAGCAGGCACCCTAAATCCTCCTAATATACTTTTTGATCCACATTGGTGAGTTTTCTTCATATTTGATTTCTAGTATTAGTTTTAAACAATTGGGTACGACAGTTCTTTCACTTTTCAGCTTTTAATACTAATAAACTCTTTCAATTTTATCTCTAAGATTTGTTTCAAATTTGGTTCATAGTTCTAAGGTTTTAATGCCATTTTAAATGGCCTACAATAGATACTACAAAATTCTGAAAATTTGATTCAAAAATTTTAATATAACAACGACGTGGAATATCATATAAAATATTTCCAGCATTTTTTGGAGGCAATAATTGAATATATTGTAAAAAATTGTACTTAATAGGATTGTACGTTTCCAATTGTAATTGAGAAATATCGAATGTAATTCCGAAAATACCAATCACGTTCAGTTTGATAAATTGGAATTCAAAAAGCATCATTTATTGTAGTTCAGAATCATCGAATGACGTACAGAATGCATCAACGGTAATTAGCCTATGGTTACAGTCAGGGGGTATTTAGAAAGTTTATTTATTAAATGACAAATGTTCAGGGATTTTATAATTTATTATTAGCATCCTGATCGACCATCAACTAGTGGTGAATAGTCGCTTTAGACCTAGTTTACAACTACCTCAACTCTCAGACTCAACATACACACTCACATAGAATAAATAATCAATCGTAATTCAAAAATGTTAAGTTTAATTTAAATTCGTCTCAATAGCTGATCAATGTGTTCTATTATCTGCAAAGTTTAAGGACTTGGTAGGAAACACAGATAGAGAAAAACAGCCAATCAGATCGGTTAATCTAATAATATGACCAATCAGCGCTTTGGAAACGGTTTATATCCTTATTAAACTTCATATAGGTACTGTAGATGAAAGAAGCTTCAAAATTACATAAAAGTCATTCAGCACAAGATCGGGAATAAATTTACCAGTTGCATTCAGAGAGAATGTTTTCATTTTTTTAATTGTAGTTCTGTTTTCTTTTCTAACACATCCACAACATTATTTTCCCCCTGGACGCCAAAAATAACCTTGGTTTTCAGTGCGGCTCATATCTATATAGTTAAGTGGACCGCTTGCTTATTTAAATTGGGCAGATATTACATTTTTTGAACTATACTCAATGAAGTACTTTTTATTGCAATTGGTGCTTTCTGAAATATAATGTAATTCTAATCTGAAATAAATTGTAAGTCTGAATTACAATTTAAGGTTTTTGAATTACAACTGGAGAAGAATTGTAATTTAAGAGCAAATAGTGCGAACTGTGCGAGTCTATTTCTTTATCATGATCTAAAGATTCTCTTAATAGACTTACATAATACAATTAGCACTAAATATCTAAATAATAATTATAGAGTGCTTATAAAGAAATAGATTTTCACCGAATACGCTTATTTTATCGAAATATATTGTCTGATATATGTAAACCCTATTACGTAGAATTACAATAAATTATATTAGTAAAAAGGGATTTTATTATGTTTAAAATTAAGGGAGCTTATTACCATTACCATGAGGTTAGGAATTGGGTAATTTTTTTTTCTACTACTATATCTGTATAGATAAGCAAACTTTACATAATTAGTAACACGAACGATAACGTAAATCTCAGCCTATCTATCAATCAGTAGTAGAAGAAATTTAATACATTGCACGATGCGAGAGTTCTTTTAGGTGTTCGGAGGTATTGAATAACCTCGGCTTCGCCTCGGCCGTTCAAAACCCACCTCACATCTAAAAGTAAACTTTCGCATCTAGCAAAGTAAATAACTATTAGTCACAGATAAGAGAAGAAGAACCACAGATAAGTATAGATGGGCCATGCCACAGATAAGGTTATATACAGATGTGCCATCGGATAGGGCAAAGTGTTTCGCATTTTTATATTGCCAACGCCCGACTAGAGAGGGCTTTTTTTAGTATAACGCCGGCCACGGAGGGGCGCTGTTCTGGTACAAAGTCTATCCTATGGTAGATGGCGTTGCAAAATAATATAATACTCTAATAACGTAATATGAAATCATCTTCATATGGCCCAAACCACACCAAACCAACAATTACAACAGTTACAATTTAACAGTTGCAACCTTACGTCCAGATACAGTTTCTAAAACCATCCGTTAAATTATAATGTGATTACAGTTTTCTTTCAAAACAAAATGAAATCAACTATGATATAAAAGGCATACTCCTAGATGTAGGCAATATAAAATACACGCGGGTTGAGGGGAACTGATGGGTAGCGAAACCAATTTTAACGTTAGACCGCCTATCTGTTATACTTATCTGTGGCCATGCTTCAAGTTTATTTGTTTCGCTACCTATTCAGGTCCTCTCATACGTATGTATTGTAAATTGCATGCATCTAGGAGTAAAACGTGGTAAAACATTTATTTAAAGAAAGAAAACTGTAGTTGTGAAAGAAAACTGTAATCACTTTATAATTTAACGGATGGATTTAGAAATTGTGTCAGGTCGTGGTCTGGCACTGTTTTTCTAATTTGAAATGCAACAAAACTATAATTGCTATAATCAAATTCTATAACAAGAGCGTGCTTAAAATGTGAATTATGGTTGATTGGCTGTGGTTTGGGCCATATATGACGATAAATTTTATATTAATTTTCTATTATTTTGCAACGCCATCTATCATACGATACACATTCCAATCTCAGTAATTCTACTGGAAATGCGCTCCCCGTGGTGGGCGTTGGAACTAAAAAAGCCATCTCTTGTCGAGCGTTGTCAATGCGAAACATATGGCCGTATACCATGGCACATCTGAAAAACCTTATCTGTGTGCAAACTACTAAAACTGAGCGGCTGGAAAAAGCAAATCTAAGCGTAGAGGGCGCCACGTTCTAAAAGCGCCTAATTCAAATTTATTAATTTAAATTCATTATTCAGCGCCAAATTCAAATTTTTCACTATTACAATATGTCGACGAAAAGGTAAAACATATCTGGAATTGAGTTTTCATGGTACTTCTATCGTTTTCATTTTTTGGTTGACGTCTGTCTTTTATTTAACAATTGACACTTTTAGTACACATGTATGATTTTTAGATGACATCGGTCACTTTTGGTTGACATTTATAGACTTTTAGTTATATTTGTAATTTTATTTAATATCTGTCATTTTTGATAACATCGGTTATTTTTGGTTGACATATGTCACTTTTTATTCACATCTGTTACCGTTAATTATTGAAAAATAAGGGACATTATATATTTGATTTTTGGCAAAAAACTTAAAGATCCACAAATGGGGCACCTTTTAAGGGATGCTCATTCAGTATGATGTGCCACAATGTATTCATATTACGTGCACATATTTTAGGTAATATCATTACATTATTTGCTAGCCCTTAATAAAAATTAACCTTTATTAAAATCTTTAGTTTTTTTCTGCAGCAGTCATGTCTTGGAGGGTAAACCTCATTAGTATACAGAATGTGGTCGAATGTCGAGATCGGTTGGTTGGTGTAGAAGTAAGTGAACGCAACGATTTGTCCATTTTGGTATGTTTTTAGTCTCTAGTGCTTTTATACATATTTTTTTGGTTAAGTTTCTTCTATCGACAGAAGAAAAAAATCCAAATTTGGTTGAGATCGATTAAGTAGTTGTCAAGAAAAATGTTTTCAAGATGGAAATTAGTGAATATGATTTTCGTGATCTATACTTTTTAAAATGTCAAAAAAACAAAAATTAAAATTTTGCTGTAATGCCATGAAAAAAAACTGGATGGAAAAAATTATCCAAAGTTTTAAGAATTAAAATTTATTATTTATTTTTATTAAAACAAATAAAAAAAATAAATATAAATAAATAATAATATAATATTAAAATTAATATAACAATTATTATTATTATTATTAATAATAATACTATAATATTTAAATAATAATAATTTATAATAAATTTATAAATATATAAATAAATAAATATATATTTCTTTATTATATTAATAAATATTTTTTTTTTTTAATAAATATACATTTATTCTTTTAATTATTTTACCATAATTGATTATCAAACTGGGCGTTAATTACTGTTGCATATTAATAGGTTTAGTGGGTTTAAATGTTGTTTGCAACTTTGAATCGTATTAGTGGTGTCTATTTGAAAAAAATCAGTCCTGCAATATAACAATGAAAATACAAAAAAAATGGTACGCCTATGGAATTACTGTCAATGAGAACGATTAAGAATTCCAACAAGCAGTTTTCTATTTCCAATCGCGGATTTTTTTTACTATTATACTGAAAATGTGAATTATAGAGTTTACTTTACAATTATTGCTCGTAATATTTTAATCTTACAAAATAATAAGAATATTTTATATTTTATAATTTTTAACCGAACTGATTAAAAAATAAAAATTAGCTTCATATTGCGCCATCTACCGAGCGTTTAAACAAACTTAGCAATCAGCATGCTGCGCTGCTGATGGTTGTGTGGCAACACTGCATTGGCGAAATCGTTCTCTCTTTTTAAACACATTTCTCGTAGGTACGTTGTTGTCCTCCGTACAAATGGAGTAAAATCTCTAAAAATTATACTCATCATTAATAATCTAACAAATATTAAAGTGACAATCGATGATTTAACATTTCATCTATCTATTGCAAAGTTTATTTTTAATATTTGTGCGATTTTTAAGAGCTGACGTTCAATTTCATCAGTGGTAGTGCCCATATCTAAAAAGTGTGTGTTTCTTCTTTTGTAGGTTCGAAAATGGGTCGCTACGCTCGTGAACCCGACAATGCTGCAAAATCATGCAAAGCCCGTGGCTCCAATCTTCGAGTTCACTTTAAGGTACTTTAAAAAACATAAATAAACACGAAATCAATGCTTGTTATGAGCATAACCTCAAACTCAATACTTGTCTGACTTCGGCATGTAAGCTTGTTTTATCGTAACTTTACACATTTGATTTTGTTTTCAGAACACATGCGAGACGGCAAATGCCATCAGCAAGATGCCCTTAAAACGTGCAGTGGCATACTTGAAGAATGTCATTGGCTTAAAAGAGTGCGTTCCCTTCAGACGTTTCAACGGGGGTGTGGGTCGTTGTTCTCAAGCGAAACAGTTCGGCACCACACAAGGACGTTGGCCAAAGAAGTCTGCCGAATTTCTGCTGCAACTCTTAAGGAATGCTGAGAGTAACGCCGACTATAGTGGACTTGATGTGGATCGTCTTGTGATTGACCATATTCAAGTAAGTAACTTTTTTGAAATAGTTATATTCAAGTGGAAACCGAATAAAAACATGTTCCAAACATGAACTGTTTGACCAACGTTTACCATTCTGTTTTTAAACTTCAATAGCCACAAGACAATATCCTAGCCACTAGAGCTCATAGGTCAGTCAACGCTTTCAAAAAAGCGTCGGGAACTATTTTGAATTTAGTTTTTATTCTCACTCTTATAATATAGAAGCATTGATAATTTTCAATTATAAAAAACTCCGGCTATTGTAAAGGTTAGTCATATTTACAAAGACATTTAAAGTAAATGGGGGTCGTTTATTAAATAACACAATTAAAATATTTTTGCCAATTTTTTGGTAATTTACTTCTCTTTTTTATTTTACCGATGTGAATAAATTTAGGAAAATGTAACTGTTGTTATAGCAAGTTTATATTAAAAGTCGGTGTTTCAATGCATTTAACGCTAGATGACAGACTTTTTCTTTTTAAAAAATATTTATATTATAAAGCATCGCATGGAATAATCATTCAGAATAATCCTTATTCATCCAGAATTCATATTTTCAAATTAACAATTGAATATTGAAGAAATTGAGGACTATTTATAACTTACTTAAGAAAATAAATAAACGCCCAAAAGAATTAATTATTAATTCAATGTGTCAATATTATATTAGTATATTTTTTGAAAATGGATTTATGTTGGTCTTTGCAGATGATTTAGCTTTAAAAGCATAAAACTCCAGTTACTAGCACTAGTAGTAGCTATCAGTCTACGTTTTAATATATTTCACATTTTTTGCGTTGGGGATTTACGCGAAAAAAAAACTTGTTAATTAATTTTGTTACTAAAAACATTGATATATTTTTTTACACTCTTATTAAATTGTCAACCTATTACAATATTAAATTCAATGCCGAGATTTTGGTTAATATGATGTTTTTATATTATTTGATTCAATATTAGATTTCTATATCTGGATTTGTTTTATTTTTTAGGTAAACAGAGCTGCTTGTCTAAGACGTCGTACATACCGTGCTCACGGTAGAATCAATCCTTACATGTCTTCACCATGCCATATCGAACTATGGTTAACAGAAAAGGAAGTCGATACGGAATTGATAAAGAAAGGTGCCAAGAAAGGCGGAGAAAAATCAAAGAAAGTTAAATCAGGTGCAACCGCTGCTGCGCACTGATGTTGATTTTGTATTTAAATTATACAGCAAATTATAAAACTTTCTAAAAACCTCTATGAATGTTTAATATTTATTTACAAAACTTGGCATTTGATGTTGAACAGTATTTTTCTGTATGGCACTGTTCAGTGATAATGCTTCAATTGGTCCACTTGATTTACCTTAATAAACTACGGAAATACTCTTATACTAGTAAGCGAAAAATTATAACAGAAAGGGGATAGGTAAATCTGGAATTATATCTGTTGAATGTTCGAGGATATTGGTGGATTTGAGAACAAAAACTAAAAGAAACAATTCTGCGTGTTTGCCCAATTGAAATATACTCTTCTTGGATAAATGAAATGATTTTATCATAAAAGTAGTTATTACAATTTATGGTTTCACCGTTTGTAAGTTTCACCATCTGTAAAAGGCTCCATACGCGTTTTTGTTTTGAAGAACAAGTCTGTTCGATCAAAACCGATGCAACACTGAAGTAACCGAAAACAACGACGGTTTTCCGCCAACACACTTCAATTTTGCGTCGGTTTTGAACGAACAGATTTGTTCGTCGAACAAAAACACAGTGTGTGGCTCTTTACATCGTTCTGCTACTATAGTCTGGTAATTTAGTTGCAGTGAGCATTGTATCGATTTAGTTCAAACGTACGTATTCTATTGGTACGCTGTGCGAGTGCATTATATAGTGAAACCTGTTCTGTTCTGACCTGTGGGCTTTCAGCTGATTCCGCCTGCACCAAATCAATTAAAGGCCATGTAAAATTTTTACCAGTAGCGTAGAATATCTTTCAAGCAGCAGCGACACGCCAATACAAAAATAAAAGGTTATATTCATACGACGGCACTGAACGACAACAAGACGAAAGACAAAAGTGCATGTAACTTCTTTGTCATTCATATTGATTGTATTCATAAAATCTGGGAAGTCATGTCGCAGCGCTGGCAGACATACGTTCGTGTTATTGTTAGCATATACTGTAATGCGCTGGCGCAGCGTAGCAATAAAAAAGTACGTCTAGCGCATTCGATACCACAGGTCAGAACGTAAACGACTTGACTTTACCGAGCGATCATCAATCATCTGGATCTCAAAAGGCGCAGAACTGTAAAATGTACGTCCTGGCTTATATTACAACATTTTTCAAAACAAATTGAAGTAAAATGCTCCCCGTTTGAAATGCTGCGTGAATGCGTGTTGAAAAAATGAAAATGCTCCCCGTTTTTTTTTTTTAATTCACAAGTTGATTTACTTTCTCATAGACTCATGCTATAAAAGCATTTTGCAGCTTTTCTGGCGTTATGGTTGCAGAAATTCTTTGTTAAGTTCCTGCACAAAGTACGGGAACAAAATAATATATAATTGTCAAACGTGGCGACCTCGGAGGAAACTCATTTTCAGTGCGCAAACTTATCAGTCGCTGATTAATAAACTCACGGCGAAGAGCTGTCGTGTTTCGTGAGGTATGTGCTGTTTCACCGTGTTACTGGTGGTATCCGTACTGAAGTTTATCATCATATAGGTGTTCGATAAATTCTGTTAAAATGTTGTTTCTGTATGTTTCTGCGTTAATGAAAAATGGCCCAATTATTCTACTAAATATTTTTACGGTATGACTAGTAAATATTTTATATGATCTTGAATTGAGTTGATTCAACGGTACTATGTTTACTATAACTGAATAGCCAGACTAAATATTATATTATTAATTACTATTATTATATTATTACTACCTGTTTAATATTTAATATATTTAAACAAAACTTTGATACATTGTTCTTAAAAAATGTCTGACAATGCCGACGCTGATCTTTGTTTAACATCAACCTTCTATTTGTAGAACCACAAAGTTAGTAAATTTTAGCACTAGTTTCATATTTTATTGTTATAGAATTCTTGTCAATGGATTTTAAGAAACATTACAATTTTACCGTCGTCGGCATCTTTACTTACACATACTCTTTCTTTAAGAGCACGAAATCACTGTGCAAATTTATGCGTGAAATGTTGCTTAGCAGCTCAGGGAATTTAACGCGGAAAAACAGTTTCAGACACTGTTAATTATCCTAGAAAATATCTAATGGTAGATTTAGAGAGAGAACAGATGTAGCAATAAATGGACAGAAAGTTTTTTTTTTATCTTTTTTTGCTAAGCAAGCGAGTGGTTAATATTTAATGAAGGTTTTTTATTCATATTTTACTTAATTAATGGCTATTCGAACAAATCTTTCGTCAAAATATAAGCATTTTTTGTCTATAATTTATGGTAGCCTTGGAAATTTTCTAGGGACTATAACAATGCCGCAAACTGATTTACCAGTTTTTGAGAATTTTCCACACCTCTCGATCTTTATTAATGTTCTCAGCTAAAGCACGTGGCAAATAAGTCAGATCTTGGTCCATCTATTCTTTAACAGATGTCCCGATATTTGCAGTGAATTTAGATAAGCAAAACCATGTAGATTTGCTAGCTACCAGAGCGGCTATATATTTAGCGGTTTTGCCCCCTTAACTGACAAAATTTTCGTTAACCTCAAATCAAAAATGCACTAGTAAAATAAAGACACTACCAGTATAAGCACCGTAAATTTTATCTGAAATCATAGACTTTCAAAAGATCGCGCTCCGAAAAAAAGAATCGACATAGACTTGAAAAAACTCTGCGACAAGCCGCTTCACACAAAGAAGCATACGCGTCAACATCAACTGCTTTCATATCGCTTAAGCATGATCTGGAACGCCGACCGCAATATCAGCCGCTAAATGAAGAGGAAGATAAACCGGAAAATCAACGGCGCGATCAAGAGGAAGATGAACCGCTTCCCCATTAACATCAACCGCTTCCCCATTAACATCCCCTACAAAGCTTGAACGTCCCAAGATGGTACGGGAAGAATGCGATTCCTCCGTGCTAATTATTCACGTGGAAGAGGAGCTATTAAGATATTTTGATCATTTATATTAATTTTCTTTTAAATAAATTTTTGACGTTTGATTCCGTATTTTGTGTTATTTGCATTTATTTCAGGAAATTAGTCAATATAGTTGATCCATGACTTTGATACATGAAATTGTATTGCTTGGCTTGGTGTCATTGGTGGTGTTGACAGTTAATCTATTCGAATATATCGCAGCTTATGGCAGCTGAAGTAAGTTGAGATTCAAATGAGTTAATTTTTATATGTTACAAGTCCTTTATCACAGAATATCAATGTTGTGCCTTTACTAATCCGTTCGTGGTTTGTGCGATTTAATATACGTCTGCGAAGGTAATTTGGAACAAAACCTACCCCCAATTTCCTTAATCGCGATAACGGCTAACATTTCGATTCTATTGAAAATAATATGTACGTCTAATCCGAAACTGTTTTCGGATTATTTTACGCCGAAAGATCCGTTAGTTTTCAATGTGAAGCCAATAGTTTACCAAGATGAGACGTAAAGGATTTTGGCTTTAACGGGCTGTCATCACATTAACGAAGTGGTTCCGGAAACGACCGACGAAAATCGCTTAGCTTCTTACAAAGACAATTGATGGTAAAAATTATTTATATTTAAATGTTTAAACACAGACATATCAAACAAAATTCACGACTAATTTAAACTGCTACGACATTTATTAATGCATATGTAGGAAAAACAAACAAATCATTAATTCGCAGTTTTTTGCAATTCGAAATTAAATCTGCATTAAATGAGCGAAATTAATAATGCGGATATTGTCGCACAAGCTGGGTATATATTAGACGAATAAAAGTGCAAAATATGCATAACTTCGCAAAGTTTCCGAAACCTGACAAACTGTGTGCATTGAATTGCAAACCAGCTTTTTGATTAACTATATAATATTTCGTTCCGAAAGTATGTTTTTCAACCAATTTATTTTTTTCGAACTATCTAAAACATATGAGGCTCTATTTACAAAAAAAAATGTCAAAACTGATTATCGCTGAATTCTTAAATTTTCTCAAATTCTTGGTCTATTTTCTGGCCCTTTTAGAAGCAGATGGACAAGGTAGAAGAGGTAGTTCATAAGCAAACATGGCCCGTCTGTGATAGACTTGAGATTTTTCTGCAACAAATTGTGACATTTTATGAATTATTTCGAGTTTAAATTTTAGGTTAGAATTTTGATTCAACGCGAACAACGTAAACCAAATATATTTACCAAAATTCTTGGCATGCTTGGCCAAAAACTTGTTTTTCTTCTTAACAACCTTTTTATGGGCAACCATAAGGTCGTATTTACGCTCCGCCATGTGTTCAACTACGAGTTGACTTCGCTTCATCTGGTCGGATCGCCATTGTTTTTCAGCAAGATTATTAAAACTCATCTTATCATATCGATTGATTTGCTTATCAGCTATTTGCGTACATTCTAGACAATAAGAAATGGGGAGTAGGGAATAGAAAGTGGGAGAACGAACAAGGAAATGTACCTGGGTAAAACCTATCAATAACTTGGAGCTTCGACATCAAATATTTCTCGCGGTAATCAAGGAATTCAATGTATTCCAGATAGTCTTCCACCTGTTCAGTTGGATAAATAATTTCTTGAGATTTAATTTGCTTTTTGCGTTTCATTTCGAAAACTGAAAACAAGATTTAATTGATTTGCAATTTGACAATGGTGTCAAACAGACACATGTGGTATATATAAATATATATACCACATAACAGTATTTTATTATGCTAACTTCTAATAACAAATAATCAAATTCTTACCAATGATTTCCCACCACAGTTAAGTGAATTTTCTGGACTCAACTGGAAGACACCGCCTAATAAACGACCAAAATATTGCATTGAATCGTTTCTATGAAACAGCTTTTGTTTTAACCGATGTAAACTGATATATCCGTTTCCTTTAGAAAACATCAGTTTACCTTTGGTTATTCATAGTTTAATTGATTTACTGTGGTAATATATATACCACATAACAGTATTTATCTACTCTTAACACGTAATATACACTTTACGCGTGCGTTTTCCAATACATAACATTATACATTATGTCACCTATGCGGTAATGAATCATTACTAATCAGAAACGTCATCATTACTAATTGGAAATGTCATATCGATTTTAATTGCACCTTTGTGTTGTTGAAATAGTAATTGTTTGCAACCAGCAATACTTACATTGTCAATTATTAATATATTCTTGATTAACAGACATTGATTATAAAAATACATTCATAATACTACATTTTTAATGTAAGCGATAAAAATTTACAGTATTTTATCTTGTGTTGATAAGACAATATAAATGAATAAAATTGAGCTTATAGTGTTTTTTGAAATCTATTAATTTTACATTTTTTTTTAGCTTTGTTGTTAAGAGTAGATAAAGTATAGTACTCTACTCGTTAGTAATAAGCCATTATTCTCTCGAATGATTTACTCCCCTCGCTATCGCTCGGGTCGTAAACTTCATTCTCAAGAATAATGACTATCATTACTAACTCGTTGAGTAATATACTATTTATTATGCTAACTTCTAATAACAAATAATCAAATTCTTACCAAGGATTTCCCACCACAGTTAAGTGAATTTTCTGGACTCAACTGGAAGACACCGCCTAATAAACGACCAAAATATTGCACTGAATCGTTTCTATGAA
>CAUVYR010000292.1:0-18142 GCA_963556235.1 Cryptophagus acutangulus | reverse complement strand
CCGGATTTGGTTTGACACCGTCAGGAGTCACTGTATGCCCAAGATATGCAACTTCTTTACGCAAAAATTTTGACTTATCGAGTGGAATGTTGAAATTAGAATTTCTTAATCTTTCGAATACACATCTTAATCGATTTATATGTTCTTGTAAACTAGTTCTAAAAGTAATAATGTCAACTAAGTAGACTAAGCATTTTGTTATTTTGGGTGCCGCGGAGTATGTTATCGATTACGGTTGAAATTTTCCTTACCGAAAATCTGATAGAGGGTAACACTTACCGGTATTTGATAGCTGACCTGTAACAGATGCCAGTGGCACTTACCGCACTTTGCAGAAATGCTTTGATCTCAAGTTATTAAGGTTCCAATGTTGACACTTTTCCTTACCGAAAATCTGCTTAACTTACAAAAACTTGTAGAAATTCTTTCTTAACATTTTTTTCTTCAAAACTTAAAAAATTGTTTTACTTGTTTATTAAACACAATCGATAATAATAATTAGCATAACTCCTGCGCAAGGAATACAAGCAAAATCGTTAATGATAATGATTATTAGCATAACCCCTGCGCAAGGAATGCAAACAAAATCGTTAATGATGATTAGCATAACCCCTGCGCAAGAAATACAAGCAAAATCGTTAATGATAATGATTATTAGCATAACCCCTGCGCAAGGAATGCAAACAAAATTGTTAATGACGATTAGCATAACCCTGCGCAAGGAATACAAGCAAAATCGTTAATGATAATGATTACTAGAATAACCCGTGCGCAAGGAATGCAAACAAAATCGTTAATGACGATTAGCATGACCCCTGCGCAAGGAATACAAACCAAATTAAAGAGAACCACGTTAGACTAACATATCGGCTATCAAATACCGGCAAGCACAAAAAATTTCAAAATTGAAACCATAATAAGTTGGGATTAAAACATTTCCGCAAAGTACGGTAAGTACCACTAGCATCTTCTAAATGTCAGCTATCAAATACCAGTAAGTGTTACCCTCTATCAGATTTTCGGTAAGAAAAAGTGTCAACATTGAAACTTTAATAACTTAAGATCAAAGCATTTCCGCAAGGTGCGGTAAATGCTACTACCATCCGTTACATGTCAACTATCAAATACCAGTAAGTGTTACTCTCTATCAGATTTTCGGTAAAAAAAAATTAATAACTTGAGATCAAAGCATTTCCGCAAAGTGCAGTAAGTGCAGTAAGTGCCACTGGCATCTATTATATGTCAGCTATCAAATACCGGTAAGTATTACCACCTATCAGATTTTCGGTAAGAAAAATTTGAGCCTCGATTACTCTCTGGAAAGTAGCTGGAGCGTTTTTTAACCCAAAACGCATACGCAATAATTCGTAATGACCATTTTTGGTGTTAAAAGCGGTTTTAAAAATATCTTCTTTGGACATATCTATTTGGTGGAACCCTGATGCTAAATCTATTGTCGAAAAATATTGGCAACGTCCTAAATTATCTAACACCAATAGTCTTATCGTTTATCTTACGATAATTCATTACTATTCGCCATTTAAGCTTGCCCGATGCATCAATTTTTTTTGGGACTATCCATATGGGAGAAAACCAAGGTGAATTTGAGGGTCGAATAATGTTTTGTTCCAGCATTTCTTGTACTTGCTTTTGCACTTTTTTTTTAAGTATTTCAGGGTACCGATAAGATTTGGTATAGACTGGAAGGTCATCTTTAGTTTTGATACTGTGCTTAACTTCATTAGTAAAAGTTAATTGATTGTTATCAATGTGAAAAATATCAGAAAATTCTTTAATTAAATTAGTAATCACAGATTTCTCTTCAATGTTCATGTGATCTGTAAGTATTTTTGAAAGATCAAATTTAATATTATAACTTTGTATTCCGTTAAAATTTGGAGCTTGAAATTGTTCGTGTTCATCGAACGTTTCAACTAGTATAAAAGGTTTAGTTAAATCTATTAATTGTTGATTTTCTAACGGATTTAAAATTGTACACGTTGCCTGATAATTCCTTACCGTTACGTACGTTTGTAACGCATTCTGGAATTTCGAGTTTACCTAATTTTGTATAGGGGATTATTACTTCTCCCTCCTTAACATTTTCTACGTTAATTTTAATTACTTGTTCTGATCTTGGTTGTACTACTATACAATTCGTACTATGAGATAATTTATGGTAGAGAATTTTAATTTTGCAATTAGGAGTATTTAGCATATTTGTTTTTAAGGCATTACTAGCGTTTAATTTTTTTAGGTTATCCAGTCCTAATAAGCATTGAAAATAGTTATGAAATTTAAACAAATAAAATTCCAAAGATGTGTTATTTAAATTAAATATTTTTGGACAGGGCATTACAGTGCTATATTTTTCGGTTGACGTACCGTGTGCCGTAGAAATTTGAAACGGATCAATTTTTATATTTTCTTTATAGAATTTATTCGCGATTTCTGGCGTAATAAAAGATTTAGTGCTACCCGTGTCTACTAATATTTGTAGGGGATTTTCTGGAAATAATATGTAGGGTAGTTCACCGTTATTATTTGTTAAATGCATTAGTTCAATGATGGGTCCGAGGCTGTTTTGCCTAAAAAAATTTCCGAAAGTTCAACATTTGGTTCCTCGTTAATATTATAAAGTTCTTCTATGACCATGTTTTTGTTATTCTGCTGATCGTTTGATCAAAACTTTCTATTTTGATATTGATATGGAGGTTTATAAGTATTTCTAGTAGAAGTACCCATAGGGGTTGGTTTTGGAAAGTTTCTTGTTTGATTTGGTCTAAATGCATTATTTCTTTTGCTGTTATTCCTAGAGTATTGATGAGGATTTTTTATAGTTGATTATTTGAAGTACTTGGATTTGATTGGAACCGCGAGTTATGAGCAAAATTTGTTAATTGTAATGGTGGGTTTTTAACAATTGGTTTAAACGGTTTACTTGTTCTTGGAACGAATCTTGTTTGAGTGTTATGTACACGATTAATATCTAGTTGAAAATTGTTTGTAAGCATTTGTAATGCTGAATTTAGATCTAAAGAATTTTTAGTTTTCATAATAGGTCCTACTGGTTCCTTCAAACCGCGGAATATTATTCGCAACGCATATTTTCGAAAATAGTTACACAATATAATTGATTCATTTAGGGGAACAGTTGTTGAAAAATAAAAAATTTGTAAATTTAATATATGTAAAACACGATTATAAAAGTCAAAAGACGATTCATTTTCTTGTTTTAATTCTGTCATTTCAATATTGAGACTATAACAATCTCTTTTGTCAGCATATGTATTTTTCAAAGCAGTTGATCATCCCAATTATTAACGGTACAAGAAGAGATATTCAAAGCGGCTTTGCCTTTTATTTTTGCGATAACGCTGGACATCAAATATTCATTTTAAAAGTCAGCAGGGTCTATAACATTATAAAATTTGTTAACTAATTTTTCACAACTTTCTATAAATCTAGGTAATAATTCTCTCTCACCATGAAAATCAGGTACCATATTAAGATATAATTATAACAACGTGTTTGTACCCTTCCGTTGTAATGGGAAAAGGACCAACGCATTCAGCGTGTATGGTATGGAAAGGAACACCAATTTTATCAATAAGATGCAGATAGCCCTGCTTAGCGCCCGAAGTTCTCTTGGCTGTGATACAAGTTAAGCAATGAGCGACATATTTACGAACAAAAGAGTTCATGCGGGGAAGCCAGAATTTTTCGCGCATTTTGTTAAGAGTTTTGTCCCCACCCACATGCCACATTTAGGAACAAATAGTCGTAAAACGGTTCGACCTTGTTTGCATTTAACTTTGCGGTATAACAAGTCATTTTTATATTTAAAATCATTTGTAATAGATTCACCTGCCGTCACTTTGGCACAAATCTCCAGCGTTTCAGGATTTGTCTGTTTCTCTACTTTTATCCAAGAACCTTGTTGCTATATTGTTTTCTACTATATTGTTTATTTCGAACGTGTCAATACGCGGGTTTTGGCTAAGATAGTTGACGTGCGCTAGATATTTCTCTTTACGTTACTCAATATCAAAAGTTAAATCCTGCAAATAGCCCCACCATCGAGCTACCCAAGGAATCAGATCCTTCTAGCAAGATGTTGCCCTAATTGCATTGCAGTCAATTATAATTTTGAACTTTATGCCTAATAGGTACACACGAAAATGTTTCAAAGCGTTAACAATAGCGAGCGTCTCTAGTTCATAAGAGTGATACCGCGATTCCGGATCTGTTGTACGTTTACTGAAGTAAGCAACTACTTTTAATTGATTTTGGTACTTTTGAAACAAAATAGCTCCGTATCCGATCACGCTCGCGTCTGTATGCAGTTCTGTTGGTAGAGGTGGGTCAAAAATTACTAATAAAGGAGGGTACTTAACTGTTTGATAACATAATTTCTGGCTTCATTTTGTATTTCAGTCCACAAAAAGGGCTCTTTGGCTCTTGTCAGTTTGACGATGCAAGCGGTCTTACTTTCAAATTCAGGAATCAATTTTCTGAAATAGGAAGCAAGGCCCATAAACTGGCGAACTTGCCTCATCGTCTTAGGAATGGGTGAATAGGTTAGGGCTTCTACCTTTTTCTGACCAGGACAAATACCTTCCGAAGAAACATTACGCCCCAAGTATTCTACACACGTTTGGAAAAATTTGCATTTTTTGATATTAATGGAAAACCCGCCTTTTTTTAATGCAACAAATACCTGCGTAAGAATGTCTAACCCTTCCAATACGTTCTGCGATGGAATGATTATGTCGTCCATATAAACCAATGCTTTTGTGTCTTTAAGTTGGCCTAGCGCCTTATTTATAGCTCGTTGGAAAACGGCCGGGGCGCTTGCTAAGCCAAAGGGTGTACGAAAGAACTTGTAATGACCGTCCGGCGTTACGAAAGCTGTCTTTGGAATAGAGCTAGCCTCTATGGGAATTTGATAGAAGCGTGAAGCCAAATCTAGGATGGTGAAACATTTCGCCTTACCAAGGCGATCTAATTGATCGTCAATCCGCGGAATCGAGTATTTATCTTTTACAGTATTTAAATTCCAAGCTCGGTAATCAATTACTGTTAGGTTTCTGCGTATGTTTTATGTTGTGAATGTTTATAATTTTAAGCGAGAGAGCTCTATTGCACAAAAAAGGGTCTAAGATATTTTATGCCGCGTAAAAAACGGCAGCTTGATTTTGGATGGTGTCTGCGTATATAAGTTAACGCGCAAAAAGAATTATTCTTGCTTCGATTCTAGAGTTGAACACATTGAAAGTCAATTACTTGGTGCATTTTTCTAATCCATTCGTACGCTTAATTAAGCGATAATTAAAATTGCAACTTGTTATTCTCACATCATCAATTTCGCGATATTGTTCGAGGTCAAGGGTGATTTTTCTTTTTTCCTTCTCAAGCATTGACCTGCATTCCAATTTTCTTTCGATCCTCACGCATTAAAGATTTGTTTTGGAAGTTCGTGGACGACGTGGCTGGTTGCTAATTACGACAGGATATTTCAAGGTAGGTGCCATTCTTTGTTACGCTGCTGATTTCGTTTGTCATTTCATTGGCACAAGGGTTTGACATTGCCGACTACCCAAGTAAACGCCGCGTTACATTAACAATTTTACTATTCTATCGCTGCCGTCTTGTTTTTTGACTAATAACACCGGACTGGCAAACGGAGATTTGCTTTCCCCAATTAGTTAACAAATCACTGATAATTTCCCGAATTTTTTCGCGTTCGTTTAAAGACGTTTGATACGGACGATAATTAACAAGTTTATCATCTTCTTTAAACGTGATTTTCAATTCGCCCGTCTTTATCATTGGTACGGCATTTCCAAATAAAATCAAAGTTTGAAATTTAGACAACAATGAAGCAAAAGAGTTTTTGTCTGTTTCACTCAGACTACTAGTGCTTACCACTTCGGAAATGTAGTTGTCGATACACAATTTGGCAATTGAATTTAGAGCAACATAATTTACTTGAGTTCTAACCAAACGAGCACCGTCTTTGTCAGTTTCAATTCGTATGTCATTTCGTTCAACTATATCGCGACCTATTATTGCATCACAATTTAAAACCCCGTTTTTGACTAAGTAAAAGGAAACTTTGACAGTTACGAATTCGCATTCTACAACCACTTTTGTTTTACCAATGGTGGAGACAAAATTTGGTGTGGAGACAAAATTTTGTCCAAGGCCCTTCAAATGGGTTACGCATGGTTCTATACGACTACCAATAAAGTGAGCAATTTTTTCTGACATTAACGAACACTCAGCTCCCGTATCAATAAAACATTGTAATAGGTTACCTTTTATGACGATAGCCGTTAAGTTCTTATTTTCTTGTCTTTGAAAGCAAACATTAACCTTACTTTGTTTTTCCTTATCTACACGCTGTTTAGCTCAACAATTTTCGACCGAATGTCCTGACTTATAGCAAAACCCACAATTTAGACGCGCTTTATCCCCTCTATTGTTAGCCTAAGTTCCACTATGCAAACGCTCCGAGTTCATTTGCGCTGGATTTCCACCGTAACCGACTTTGTTTCTAGATTGATTTGAAATACTTCGTTTACTGATACGAACCGTGCAAGAAGCTTGGAGGTGATCGGTATCGCCACATGAAAAGCAACGTTTGAGTTTTGATGGACGGTGTGATTCAGAACGGGTCGCTACCCCATTGTCAAAATCAGTATCAGCCGGTCTATTTCGCGACGTTACTTTGGAATAGCTTGACAACAAAGTCAATAGTTTGCTTGTCGTTTTTACTCCACTATTTAATGCCCCCATACGCACCGACGTATCGCGAATATCCCCAATAATAATATCAATTAACTCAAATTCAGAAAAATGTATCTTACTTGTATTCAATAAAAGCAATTTTGCCCTTGCAAACTCACAGTACGATCCTGAAGCATCGCTAGTAAACAAAACTGTTTTCCTCAGTCTTTCAGATAGGTTTCTTTTCGGAGGAAAAAGAAAGCTTATCTGGCTGCGAAATGCCTCTCATTCTCGTCGTTCGGGCTCCCAATTTTTGAACCAGGACTTTGATGTGCCTCGCAAAGCCGTACCAGCCTTAGCCACCTTAACTATGTCACTCTATTTGAACTCGGTTCCCAGATGATCGATCGATTTTATCGCACCACGATGCTGCACCAGCATCAAATGTTTCAGGATCGAATAAAGGAAGATCGACATCACCTGCTGCTGTACCCTCCGACCATTGACTGATCTTGATTAAATGACTTGACCAGTTGTCATTATTGCGCGGATTAGCGCAATTGTTTTTTCGCTCAGTGGGCCAGGTAAAGCTTTTAGTAGGTTCGCAGCTTTTAAAATCCGTAACTATTCATTCTCCAGGTGTTCGTAATCGTTTGTTACCGACTCTTGTGCGCTGGTCGGAGTTTGGACTTATGCTGTATTGCGAGTTTAAACCGTCTGTTCTCCACTCCGTCCCGCTTGCCCTTATCCTTGCACCTTGCCCCAAAATCTTCAATATGCTTTGCTTGCTCTTTTATTTTTTCCGCCATGACTTGGATGGTGGCGTCTTTTTCTCTTTGGCTTTTTTAAGTTTGATCATCATTTCTCTGCTTTTCAACTGGTTAAACGCTTTTTTCTCCTGCATCAGGTTTTCCGATTCCTCGTACAATTTGTTCCTCTGTTTTGCGATATTTGCTTTGAACTACTCCGCCACTTTGTCCTTTTTCTTTTTGTTGAGTAATAAGCGATTATGATTCTCAAAGTTCTTTTGTGGATCCAACATCTGACGACATCTCTCGGTCAACTAGCCGTTTAATTCCGCTACCAGTACAGTTTTCTTTTTGTTGGTACTATCGCTCGACCTGCGCTGTGATCTTCCCGCTCCAATCTTACTGAAACCGCTATTGCTTAAGTTTTCTGCTTCGAGCTGACTCGCCATTTTTGTATGCCACTTCGAATTATCAAATTTATTAAGTTTTAAAGTTATTCTTTCTTAGTTAAATAAAATTTTGAGTTAAACTGTTAACCACTGTTTACTTTTCGCGCTTTACCCCCGATGTTTGCGTTGGTTAATTGAACCTCCACCAAACCAGGCATTTTTTGGTAGTTTCACGCTACACTTTTCGACTTCAACTTCGATTAGTTTTTTTCTGCATCTTCCTTGATTTGGTTACTTTTCTCTTGGTCCATCCATACCTTAGTCTTTTTTGTGTTCTTCTTTCTGGGCATCGTTGGTAAATTCACTTCTTGAAAACAAATGATTTTTTGGACTGCCTTTTCTAAGGCCTCCACTATGACGAAACGGTGTAACCCTTTGGCGAGCGTCACACTTCCCTTTTATTTTTTTGTCAATTACTTCAATTCGGCGAGAAGGATGACGAGATATCTATGGAGTTGTCTGTTGGGTCTATTTTATTTTGTTGTATCAGAAATCTTATTGATATTCTGTTTTTTTTTTGTACGTTTCCAAGATTTGCTGCTCTTCTTGGCTTATAACGTTCGATAAAATGTTACGTGCATTGCTACTAGTCGGGGTATCTGGTGCTAATGCTTGGTCGCCCATCTTCAGCACTAAGCAGTTGCTTCATGAGAGTCGGATGAAGCCTGCTCGCTTACTCATTATTATTAAACTCATTATTTTTGTTTGATTGCATTTCATGGTTTTCATGGCTATCCAACTCTATGCCCTCGCCACTGATCAAAGAGAACTTTTTTATTCGGGTGTTATTACGTTCCTAGGAGGATTGTCAACCAAAGCTACCGTGCCCCTCTGCTCTTTACTGTCGGTTTTTGTTGTTCTCCCGCTGTTTTAACTAGTTTTCCAAGACTGTTCCAGCATACCAGTGGCATTGCCAGAAGCTACGCTCCCGCCCAGAATTGTTCTTTGCATTTATTTGCTGCGAGATTGCAATTTTTTTCTTTTATTTTCTTCTTTTTCTTAAAAAAAAATCCGAAAAACGAATAGATTTGCCTTGCCCTGCCTCATTGTGCAGCTTCTAAACGAATACTCTGCGATTATTTTGAGTTTTTCCGCCTGCTGTCACAGAGGATAACAGATTTAAGCAAATATATAGTCATATACAAACAAAAATTCTGATTTTTCCGAAAGTACTGATTCCGTCATCAGGCATCATGACGCGAACTATTGAGTGCGTTACTCTTGTGCGATGATATTTTTTACGTCATTACTCGGACCAAATTTCAAATTTGAAAAAATTTCAAGACTTCAAATTTGTATTGCTCTGACCACCAAGTTCCACCGCATACTTGGCCTCGCTGTCAAATTACGCCTACTTTCTTTGCCAAAAGAATGTTTTGACAATTTATCTTTTAAATCGGAAATATTCACTCAATTAGCTAAGTTGTCCATTCGGAAAGTCCACCTTGTTGCACCAATTTCCCGGACAGCACAACATGTGGTGCCTTCCCAGGTCTGGTTCCACAGAAATTGAAAATAAAATGTTTCAAAAAATGACAGAATTTGCGCTGACAGCTTCGAATCACACCAATTACGGTACTAGTTAGCCAACTAATTATGTCAGTAATAAGCAGAACCTGTAGCTCATTTGCCAGGCTTTGTTCCACGGAAATTGGAAGTTAAATTCCTCTAAAAATGACAACATACGCGCTGACAGCTTCAAATCACCTCAATTACGCCACTAATTACCTAGTGGCTGGGTCACTTGACACATTTTACAGGAAATTCGGTAACATTTGTATTTGTTGTTGTAGACTTAATTAGAGCCGCACAAAACACGTCCGCTCTTGACCAGGGCTAGACCGGTTTTTCAGTTCTTGAAAACCTAGAATACTATACGCAACCAAAAACTTCTAACGTCCTTACAATGAACTCGATGTAACCATATTGTCTAATGATATTTGAACTTAGCTTTAACTTAACCTTACAAAATATAGTTCACGCTAGTCATATTTTTAAATAATTTATTATATAAATTAATTTATTTAATCGATTTTATATAAATTATTTAACTTACACATTTTAATAATTTTAAAGATATACATTTTAAACATTTTAACTTATGTTTAGTATGTATGTATTTAAGCAGTCCGAGTTGTTGCACATTGTAGAATAGTTCAGTATGCCAAACTGTGTCAAATGCTTTGTTTAGGCCTTGTTATTTGTTTTTTAATTGCATAGCTATTTAAAATTTCATTTTATTTTAAAATTAATAGTAGAGATAAATCGCTATTGTAAAATTAAAAAGTATAGATATTTAATTATCATTAAACAACTATATTTGTTTTATAGGCATTATTTTAAAAACCGTTTGCTATTTGACATCATTGCATCTTTTCCAACAAACTGGAATATTTTTTTTCGTCTGGATGAATTCACCGAATGGATACTAAAAATCGTAACAACTGCAAAAGTTTTATTTATGATTTCTTGGTTTGGACTAATAAAATTAATTTCAAATGTAAGTAATTGTACGGTTTATGTTGTTAAATGTGCAAGTTTTGATTATATTTAGTTGTAAAATTTGTGACAATATCTGAACGTTTACTTTTGAATCGTAGTACATATAATTACAAGTTGTCGAATTAAAACATAGTGCATATTATGAGTATTTTATCTTTTCTTTTACGTCACTAACATTATACACTTAAATCAATCAACACCTGCACACCCTCAAAAAATCTAAATTTATTGGTAGATATTATAATAATTTAAATTTAATTTGATCAAAAACTCTAAAAATACGCTTTTTTCTCACCAGTTGAGCGTGATAAAAATAGCATTATCTAATAGCGCATGTATCAAAAGTGCGCATGTGCACTGGTTAAAAACCAAAGCATGCCACATGCTTTGGTTTTTTGGTCAACACACACACAGCTTTTGGTGTGTGTGTGTTGCCAGTCTCGAGGGCCACAGAATTTTATTTTTAGCCGCTACACATAAGCATTACCAAAACCATAGCTTAAAATAAATATCTTTGTTACGAAAAACCAACTAAAACTATATATCTTCTTTTATGTTCAATGCTAAAAATAGTATATTAAGCATTACCAACTGTAAGGGTTGTTTACTTGTCGTAAACAAAACATTTCGACCAGTAAACGGTTACGTCGCTCAGTCCCCAATTTTGTCTAGGGGTTTTAGACAAAATTGGGGACTGAGCGACGTAACCGTTTACTGGTCGAAATGTTTTGTTTACGACAAGTAAACAACCCTTACAGTTGGTAATGCTTAATATACTATTTTTAGCATTGAACATAAAAGAAGATATATAGTTTAGAACCCTTAACGTTCGTGAAGTTTTTAGCAATTTTTGCACGATCAAAATTAATAAAACAGAATACAATACTGTTGGTGTGCATAATGACGTTTTTTTCATAAATGGAGTAAACGCTTTTTTTTAAAAAAAAATGGTTTGCTAGATGTTTCGTAAGATGAGCATACCGTCAGGCAAATTGACAAGAATAGGCTGATCGTGCATTTTTTGTATGATCAATTTATGTGTCGTGTATGTTTACCTGGCGGTGTGGTGATATAGACTGATTTGAAAATTGAATTAAATATTAAATAAATTTGAAATTATTCTTAATAAGATTTTTCATGACTGGATCTCTCATTTGTTTATACAGCTGCAAATAATTTATAGAAATATTTATAAATTTTAGAAAATTTAGGGCAGCACCAAAATGAAGTCAAGCCTACTCCAACTAGATTGATTAACCAATAGGGTTTTTAGAACATTTATTGATTAACCAATAGGGTTTGTAGAAGGAATTGAAATGCAGACTCACCAGAAAATTAGCCAAATATTTGTCTTAGAAAACCCTAGCAAAAAACAGTAATAGTAGGAGGATATAAAAAAGATTGCAACCAGAATAAGAAGATTGGAAAAAGTCAGTCTTACAAAATAGTTAGTCAAGTCATAGTCGGTCCACATATAAGAATCAGTATAGCATTATAAAAAAAAAAAATTAAAATATAAATTGCCACTAACATCACCTAGAAGAAAGTAATAAAATAGTTGGCAAAGTTGAATAACAGATTTTTGCAATTTCCTAAATCATCATTTGTATTTGAAATAAATATCAAAGGTTAATCCGAATGGAGTATTTATTGAATGTTTCACACAAAAGTCCAAGTTCAAGCATCCAAAATTGACAGTGGGTCTGCCGTCGCTTCAAAGTAGTAAATGACTAAAAAGATCTATAACATTGGTTGGTGTCAGAAATAAATCTAAAGTTTTTCCAACCGCTCAACGAAAAGTAACAAAACACCGATCATTACATTGGTGTCAGAAGTGGGACCCTTAAAATTTGGTTCTTAAGTACGTGATTTTTTATAAATTGCGATTGCTTTAAGATTTAGTAGCTTTATACATAAAAACACCAATATGTCAGAAAATGAAGGAGATCGTATTATTCATGTTACAAATAAACCTATCACAGTTTCACCCGATTCTATTGTAAATTTTGATGGACAAACCGATATCCTATTATTCTTTGAGAGAATTAAGGAAATCGTCAAAATAGCGAAGTGGTCAGATAAAAACAAAATAGCAATAACTAAACTTTAATTGAGTGGAATTGCAAAATAATTTTTAAAATAAAGTAGATTAGATCAATAATTAAATTGGAAACATTTTTAAAATGTATTTATTAAACAATTTTCAAGCGCACGAGTTCTTGGTAAAACTTTTCAAAATTTTGTTGAATGTAAGCAACAGTATGGCGAAATTATAAATTATATTGCTCCATTAAAGTTAGCAGCCACCAAAACGTATTCACTGATGATAATGAAGGTAATAAGTCAATATTACAAGAAAATTTAGAAATCTAATGGGATTAATGAGACTAAAAGAAGCAAAGAGTATTTTTCCAAAATCTGAGAAATTTAAAAACCGCAAGAGTTCATAAAGTTTATGGAATGGATCAAAACTTTGGTCAAAATAATCTAACTTGCTCGTATCGCAAAAGCCACACTATAGAATCAATCCAAGAATTTCAATTCTCAACCTTCTTAATTTCGCGCATGCAGGTTGTTTTTCTTGACCCTTTGCGGATTATAGTAAATAATGGATAATGACAAGACACTTTGTAGGAGTGAATTGTCATGAGTTAAACACAATTGTAGTGGTAAATTATAACTGAGTTTCATTCGACAAGTTTTGGGTATTTATTGGGATCTCACATAAACATGATCCCAATAAATCGATGTATATTCATAATACAATTAATAAATAAAACATTATACAAACCATATATAACATATGTTTTGTTGTATATTATGATAAATAACTAATTAACCTACATTTCACAAAGTGTCTCGTTGCACAAAGCTGATTTCGATTCACTTAAACTGTTTTCTGTTTTAGTCGGTGGCTCCAGCGCCCAATTCTCCTCGGGTACTGCTGGTGGACTATCCCATCCGTAGTTGAGCTCCACCTCAGGTTGTACCGGTGGTTCTACTTCTGGTTCCACTGGCTTGTGTATGAAGATTTCCAAGTGCCTGCTTGCGCACTTGAGAAGATGTTTTGCCATTTTTTTTTTGGCAGAACCCAGTGGAGACGGTTGTACTTGCACTGAATTAGCTCGTTCATGATACTGTCTCGGTTTGGTTGGTTGATAGATTTGATGAGGTGTGTGAATCTACTGAGTTGTAGTTCATGTTCCTTTAGTATTTATACCGTTTATATTTATTAGTTAAAATAAATATTATTAGTTGTTCTTTGTCCAGTCAGCATTGTTTCGGTATATTATAATGCTGAGTTACTTTTTGAGGCTGGTTCTGATTGCCTTTGATTAGGTAATCATCCTGCCTCTCACGACAAATATTACGACCATTATTGTTCCAGTGCCTCCGAAGAGTCATTGGGCATTTTCAGAGGTACCATTTCTATACTTGCGCCATTCTTTTCTTTCTGCACTCCATTTGTTTTCTGTTGGTGTTGTTTACATTTCTTCTTTAGTATTTTGTAGGATGTCCAACAGATTACAATCATGCCACTTATAATGCCTACTGTCACTCCACTTGTTATCCCTGCGTGAATGTGGATTGTTTTCCAGGGTGTGTTTTCTAGCTCTTCTTTGATCATATGTTCTTCGTTTATGATCCCATTTAGATTTTCTCCTGCCTTACTTATTGAGTCTAAGTGAATTCGTTCTTCTTTAAATGTTTTCACTTCTGTGCTGATGTTAATTTTTATATGTTTGGAGAATCCAGCAATGGTTGGTGCGTCATAGTTTCGTTTAGGAGTGATAGTATTTTCTTTGGTTATTATCACGCAATCAGGTGATATTTGAATTAATCCAGTTTTGTTGAGTCTAACATCTTCTCGTTCACCATTGCATGTAATAGCAATGTTGCATTCTTCATTGAAAATAAATTGCCAAGTATTTCTCATGTGCACTTGCTTCCATATGATTCTTTCATTGATTTTGATTTTCTTGATATCACAATGAGTTGATGATCTTTGGTATATTTCATCAATTATGCAGTTTGGATTGTTTTCAATACTCTGTACTGATAGTGGTGAACAGATGTATTTTGTTGTATCGTATTTCATACTCTCTTTAAGATCATCAGCCTTAAGTTGAAAATACCTTTGATTGTTGTAATCGACGGCTAGCATGTCGCTTGGAGTATCAAGTATCCAGTAGGATCCGTTTTCAATCTTAAGTGGTACAGGTGTTACTTTTAATAGCGTGTACTCAGTCATTTCTGTCATTGCAAAATATCCCAATATATGAATACTTTTGTTGCTGTAATTTACTGAATTTTTTTGAATTACTGTGCTTAAGATTTGGATGTTTGTTGGTAATTTTTTCGTTGCCTCATTTATTATTTCGTTGATTTGTGCTGGTGACAAAATGCTGAGTATGCTCCCTTGGTTGTGACATAACTCAAGCACCTTTGTATATTGCATTATAATTTCTGTTATGCAATTTGTAGCCACTTGATATGTGCTTAATACTTGGATTTCTAGTTTATTATGGTCTATTCTTGCAAACCACATCTGCATCTTGTTGATTGATGATAGTCCTTGTTTTAACTTTTCTTGGAAATGAATCATTTGTTTATAAATTCGTTGTTCCGTTTCGTTAAATGTTGCAACCGTTGAAATCATAATTTTTGTTTGGTGATTTACGGTTTTGATTAGCTCATGTTGATTTTTATTCAACGTATCGATGTCTTCATATACTTCATCGTTAACTCCAAACACCGATGTCATCAGTTTTCCTAGTAGACCTCGTTTCATTCGATTGTTTTTGATTATCATTCCTTTTTCAATCCATTTAACCTGTTTTTCTTGCTCTTGTAGATGTTGCACTAACTCTGAACATTGGGATGCCTGTGTTAATTTTTTGGCTTGTTTGCAAATTTTT
Organism: Cryptophagus acutangulus; assembly: GCA_963556235.1. Lineage (NCBI taxonomy): Eukaryota > Metazoa > Arthropoda > Insecta > Coleoptera > Cryptophagidae > Cryptophagus > Cryptophagus acutangulus. The sequence goes on along the minus strand of CAUVYR010000292.1, from coordinate 2,791 downwards.
TCCATCTGCTCAACCATTGTTGCTACGGTTTTGAAATCTTTAAACATTTTCTCTTTGTCGTATTTAATTTCTATCCTGAAGCTTCCTCTGTCGATTTTCGCTTGGCTTATGTGTTCTACATATAGTCCTGGATTGGTGTGTTGAAATGTATAATTCGCCGTTGTTCCACTTGTTATTGTTGTCAGTATCATCATGACTGAAATGTATGATGCGATTTTCGGTACATGGGTGTTTTGTCGTTTGGTAGCTTTGTCGGTGTCTTCATCTTCCGACTCTGTTGGTATTGGTATGACATTGTGTATTGCACGTTTCATTGTGCTACCTGCTGCCTTTTTTAGTGTAACTACTCTCACTATTCCATCTTTGCCAGGGTGTACTTTTTGTATTCTAGCTAGAGGCCATCTACTTGGATTTACATTGTCTTCTTTGATGATTACCAAGTCTCCTTTACTCATATTTTTGATTTTTGACTTCCACTTGTATCTTTGTTGAAGCGTTTGTAAATATTCGGATGACCATGCGTTCCAGAAGTGTTTTTTCATGTTCTGCACTAGTTTCCATCTGGCTGACAATTGTAGTTCTTCATCTTTTTCCGCTTCTGGTGAGCTGATTATTTCTCGGCCGATTAGGAAATGCGCTGGTGTATGCTTGAACGTCATTGATGTCATTTGATAATGGACATAGTGGTCTTGAATTGAGACATCCTTCTATCTGATATATTAGCGTCGTTAATTCTTCGAATGTTAGTGTTGAGTCGCCAATTATTCTTTTGAGATGATGTTTCATTGATTTCACTCCGGCTTCCCATATTCCTCCAAAGTGCGGTGCTGCGGGTGGATTGAAGTGCCATTGGGTTCCATCACTTGCCAGCTTTTGCTCTACTTCGCTGGATACTGGCTGGATCAAATTACTTGCTCCGACAAAGTTTCTTCCATTATCGCTATACAAATGAGCACAGTGTCCTCTCCTCGATGTGAATCTTTTCATTGCTGCTAGGAATGTTTCGGTTGACATGTCACTTACGACGTCTAGATGTACGGCTTTTCTGGCTAGACACACAAATACTGCTATGTATCCTTTATAAGATTTGTGTCCTCTTCCTTTTGTCGCTCTTACTTGGATTGGCCCTGCATAGTCCACTCCAGTGTGAGTGAAGGGTGGTGACGGCGTTATCCTTGGTGCTGGAAGATTTCCCATCTGTTGTTGGGCTGCTTGAGCTCTGTATCGCGTGCATGTTATGCATTTGTTTATCAATGAGCTCACTGTCTTCTTTCCGTTTACAATCCAATAATTTCTTCTTGCAAATGTTAATGTCAGTTGTGTTCCTCCATGTAATGTTTTTGCGTGTGCGTCTTGGACTATCAACTTAGTCAGATTTCCTTGACTGGGAATTATGATTGGATGCTTTTTGTTGTACAATAGTTGCGAATTTTGTAGTCGTCTTCCTACTCGTACTATTCCATTTTTATCCAAAAATGGACTTAAATTTGCTAATTTGTTGTTTTTGTCTACTTGGTTTTTCCTTACTATCGTTTTTATTTCTTCTTTGTAGACGTCCGTTTGCACTGCCAATGTTACTTGTCTCATAACGTTTTGTAGTTCGCTATACGATATGCAACCTTGACTGACTTTTTGTCTCCTGCATCCTTGTATGAATCGGTTGCAGTATGCAATAACTTTTGTCATTTTTTCAAATGATGAGAATCTATTTATTACATCATTTTCGTGCGTTGTTATTTGCACATGATTGCATTTTTTACTTTCTTCTAACGTTGGCGAAATTTCTGTTAGACTATTTTGCCACCCGCTTGATTGTAGCCATGATGGTCCTGTCCACCATAATTTGTTGTCCTTTATTTTTGATGGTTCCAGTCCTCGTGAGTTTGCGTCTGCTGGATTATCAAATTATTTATTTAATTTTTAATTTTTTTAATTTTTTTAATTTTTACGGGACTTGCCCAAGAGGATACATGTAAGGTATTATCTTCAGTTTTAACGTGATACCAATGTTGATGTGGTATTGATTTATTGATTTCCGCAACTCGATTTCCAACAAACGTTTTCCATCTGGCGGTATCTCCTTTTATCCAAGCGATTGTAATCATTGAGTCTGACCATGCAAATATCGGCGCGTCTTCCATTTCTAGCGCTATCCTTGTTCGCTGCATTAGCTTTGCTAGCAGTACAGCGGCGCATAGTTCTAGGCGCGGTAGCGTTGTTTTGTTTTTCGCTGGTGCGACTTTTGATTTCGCTGTCAGCAGTGTGATATGAACTTGACCGGACAGTTTGTTTATTGTTTTACTGTAAATCACTGCCCCGTATGCTTTTTCTGATGCGTCGCAAAATCCATGAAGTTCAATGTTAAACAATTTTTTGTTATAATGAATACATCGGGAAATAACAATTTCTTCTATTGTTTTTAGTTGGTTTTGGAGTGAATCCCATTTTTTCTTTATTTCTTCCGGGACTTGTTGATCCCATTCAAGTTGTTGCGTCCATAATTCTTGAATCAGTAGTTTTGCTAGTATTACTACCGGCGCTAGCCATCCTAGTGGGTCGAAAATTTTTGCGACTTCAGATAGTATAAATCTTTTAGTGCATTTATTTTCTTCTGGTTTTTCAACTTTGAATTTAATGCTGTCGAAAATTGGTGACCAGTGTATTCCCAGAGATTTTTTGGTATCATCTGTGTCGAACTCGATTGTTGTTTGATCTTTTAATTCTTCTGGTAGGTTGTCGATCAAGTTGTTGCTGTTGCTGGACCATTTTCTTAAAACTAGTCCTCCGGCTT
>CAUVYR010000291.1:0-12232 GCA_963556235.1 Cryptophagus acutangulus | reverse complement strand
AAAAGTCGCCTTCGTCGTTGTCTATTAGTGAAATGATGCGATGCAATGCGCGAGACTCACCATTAAGAATAGTGAGTCGAGGATGGTGTGTGCCTCCCACAAGGCAATTGAAAAGTCTGGATGATGCATAGATTTCCAGAGAAGGAGCCAATAATGCATTGTTGTTGTTGATCCTGATATATATTATAAAAGGTGAGCTATGTGCAAATTGCGGGTTAGTAGCACACGCGAAGGCTTCAGGAAAAAGCATATCTGCAAAACTTGATCTGCTCGTCGTTTAATTAACTGTTTGAGCTTGGATGATTTTTACACAAGTCTGCGTTTATTTGCACACTTTGGTGGATTGCAATTTGCGCAGCTACATCTCAGATTAAAATAGGCGAATTGTACACACACGCTTTTGCCTTTGCCAGTGCAATTCAACATTAAAGATCAATTTCTGATCAACCGGCGGCTAGACAATTTTTTTTTCATTTAATTAATCGCAGGTTACAAGGCACCAAGTCTGAACACACGTTCGTTCGTATCGTACCAACACTCTTTCAGTGAAAGTCTAACTACAATAAGAATCTGACTAATTCAGTTTAAAATTTAACAAGTTAAATTAAAATCACGCCAGATTAATTTTGGTTGCTTTTTAATTATAGACGTATAATTAACCATGTGATATGTAAGAAAGGGTCTGTTAGCTATGGGCAAAGAAAAGAAATTGGTGTAGGTTACTCAGCGTTTTTCGTGTGTTGCCTCTTGAAATTTACCGCCTCTAATCTGTCTGAAACTAGAGATCTTCTAATCTAATACTCATCTTTATTGTTCACTTTTTTCTACTACTGCATGCGATGCATGATGCATAAATCAATATACAGAGTGTCAGTTATAAATTGGTTCGCAGAAACCGACTGATCGGAAACTATGACGGTCGTCTTTATTGAAGACGTTCGGTCCGAAAAAGCCTAATGAATAATCTGATCATTCCGATCAGCATGAGTTGCAGCCCAACCACACCACAGTTCCGGGAACAAATTTTAATCTGACACCCTGTACAAATAAACACCTCGACGAACCCATTGTCTATAACTATATATTGCATGTCTCAAGTCAAAACTTATCATTCATATATGCTAGTGTAGATAATAGATAATATCAGATGATCAATCTTATTAGTGGAGTAATTTAATGATTTTTGTAATTTTTAATTAATGTAACTTGGAGATTTCTGTGGCCAGTAGTATTGTCTTTGCTCTTTCGTTACCTCCCATAAGACATGATGAATGGTAAACAATGTCTAATTAACCAAAACACAAGCAATAATTGTACAGAAATTAATAATAATTGCTGTTGGAATTACTTTAATTAATACTCATTGTCAAGTGATGCAGTTTGTGAGAAGCTTTGAAAGAGAGGCAAGTACACACAGTTTGAATGGAGTTGGCCGGCGCCGCGGTCAGTGAGTCCGTGTAATTTCATATTTATCACAAGAACGAAGCTATAATCTCTTCGACCGACCGGCAAACACATTGCGAGTTATACTATATATGTATATACTATATATATATATATATAGATATATATATATATATATAGTTAATAATATTAGAATTTATGTGCTATGTTTATATATACCAGCAATCTTCAACAATATTATTATTACCACCAGGAGGATTTTAATTTTGCTCATATAAAACTGCACATACAAGCGTACAACTAATATTGTTCTATAATGATGTTGGAAAAGATTTTATGATTCTACTATAAAGAAATTATTGCAAATCTGCTAGAGATTGCTGAGGCAAAATTCTGCAATAAATTATTAATTTTAAATTTTATAAACGATAAACGAACAAAATTACGCTTTCCAATTTATTTTATCAAATGTATGTTAACAATAATAAAGATATTATTTATTACTTTTTTCCTTCTATTGCAATGACAATTTATTCAATGCATTAAAATTTATAATTAAAGATAACTATTAAATTTAGAAAAAATATTATTCATTACTTAACGTGGGTAATTTATGAGAAACCATTTTATTCATTGGTTTAAAAAAATATTTTTTCTAATACTATTTTAGAATAATAACATTCTTGAACTAATTTTAATTTGAGAATGTACTAATTCTGCAATAAGTGCAAGAATATTCATTCTTATACAAGTGATAGAATAAGCACATGTGGCGCCATCTCATGGAATTTGACGCAACATTAAGCTATTGTATTTTGTTTAATGAATTATTCATTTAACTTATTAATTGTTGATATTAGTAATATTATAATTCAATCAACTAAATCATTCATATTTAGAACATTCTTTATGACATTTTATAACTAATTTTGTTTATTAATACATATATTATAACGGCGATATCTGTGAATTTATTGCCAAACGTGACTAATTGCCCCTAAAAACGTAAAAACTGACGTATTTTAATTGACGATAGTATTAGAAAAAGTATAGTCTGAAACTCGTCGGAATGAATATTCAGCCCTCGTGGAACCGTCACACTCGCCTTCGGCTCGTATGACAAATTTCCACTCGGGCTGAATATTCTCATTCCGCACTCGTTGCAGAATATACTATATTATATTCTTTAATGCAAAAGAGCAAACTTTTTCTGGCTGCGCTATAAACTAATATCCAAAACACAAAATACTTATGTTTTAATTAGGAGAGCGATGGGCGAGTTCAGTAAATATGTATTAACGTCCAGAAATTGATAATAAACTAAACGTGAGTAGTAAGAATAGTTAGACAAAATCAATTTTTTTTATTCTTTTTTATTTTGTTAATAAAAAGTGATTTATTCTGTTCGTGGACTTACTCCACTTCCTACGCTCGTTCCGTAATCTTCTCAATTCACAAAATTAAATCTCACTTTTAACACTCATATCATAAATAGCTATTTTTCTCTATTTTTCAGTAGCTTGGGAAATGTTTTAAGGACAAAGACAAAAACTGTTTTAGCAATTTTTGAAACTTTTCCTCACCTCTTTTCATGTTTCCCACAAATAAACAAGGCCAATAAGTCAGATTTCGGTGCAGCTACATTTTCAGAGATTTTCTTATTGAAAAGGTATTTTTTTCCTGCAGATTTAAAAGCTACTGGATGTCCTATATATTTTCTAAACGCGCCCCCTTAACAAAGCAAATTCGCACGAAGTGAGTTCAAGTTATGGTATTTGCCCCGCAGATTTAATCTCATTTAATTTATTTTAGTATGGGTTATATTAATTTAAAAGAAGAAATTGTATGATATACCCGAGGATATACCTATATTACATTATGTATACGATATTCCTTCAATTCAATATAGACGTATTAGATACAGCAGGTGTTTTCTTAATCTTAGGTGTTTTACACAATGTTGAATTCATATCTGCATCTGTAAATGCATTTTTGAAGTTTAATACCTTATTTTATTTATCAAGAATGGAAAGAGGAAAAAGGTCTCGAGGTGCGTTTTATAGTTTACCCACTACTACTAGACTACGAGTTACATACACTGCCCAAGTGCCCAATAGTTACCTGTATTATGCACTATTACTATTTATACACCAACATAGAATATTTATTGATCCATTCAACAATGTGGGCATTTGATTTTCATTTAATTTAATTTATAGTTTTGTTGAGGCGATTCGCAGAATCTTGTGATTTATTTTATATATTTATTTTATGTGATACTATTATGCCATACCAAAAAACCATAAAACGGTTGCCTGTAAATTTTAAATTGCCTGCAGTCCGATGGATACAATAATAATGTGACTTTTTTGAACACCACTCTATAATAATAATAATATCTCTACATGAATTACAATTTCTAACAACAATTATGTCCGTTGCAATGTTGTTATGTTATGTGATGTTGACAGGTTGATATTTTCATTTCTTGTGTTGTGGATAATTGCAACTACGATATACTTAAACGTAATTTGTTTATATACCGTATTATTTAAAACAATATATAGAAATGCAATAAAACAAGATTAAGATGTACTCTTTAACTTTGTATAAAACCATAAAAATATATTTAGAAAGTTATTGATAATTTATTATTTTATTTTATTGTTTTTTTCTCGTTAACTTGTTCAAGTTAGAAAACAACAGATTGATTTTGAAGTCAATCACTACTACGATTTTTCTTTAAACTCAAGCAGCCTCTCTATAAATAATAACGTATAACTAATTTTTGTAAAAATTAGATTCTACGGTACTTTTCTCGTTGCTATTTATATGGCAAACTTTTTTAGAGAGAGGTTAAACTTTTTAGTTGGCATTTGTCATTTTTATTTAACAGTTGACATTTAATTCAATATTTTTAGATAACATTTCTCACTTTTAGTGCACATTTGTCAGTTTTAGTCAACATCAATTGAATTTAGTTGTTTTTATTAAGATTTTCCCTTTTGGTTAAGATCTGTAGTTTTTTGACATCAATCACTTTTTATTGACAGATATCATTTTTAGTTGAAAGAGTTATGCCTTCAATGTGATGTTCTTCAATTTATTATTAATAAATGTGCAAAATTTGGATGAAATATCATTGGTGTGCGAGAAATCTCGGCGCTACGAATTATTAAGTTTTATCCTCGTTTTTTTCCAATTTTGACCTTTCATCTTTAAAAAAAGAACCATAATCAAAATTTTCAGTTTTTTTTTTGGAGCGTTTACGTCTTAGAAATGAACCTCACAAATGTACAAAATTTGGTTGAGATTGGTTGGAACTTTAGTAAAGATCAAGTGAGTCTCGAAGTAGATTCACCGATTTGACAATTTTGACATGTTTTTGGTTCGTAGTTTGCAGGTCTTTCTTTCCAAATTCTAAACATTTTTCTTTGGCATTATCGGGCTTACATGACGAAAGAAAAGGGATCTAATTTTGGTTTTCGCGGCGTAGTAGTTTCAGATCTAGTTGTATAAAAAATCTCGAAAAACTCCAGCATACAGACAGACAGAGAGGCTGAAAAAAATAGCGAATAAGATTTTCCGAGGGATTTTCGTAATCTATCTACACATTATAAGAACCATTCCAACTTGAGTATGTCAAATTTATCACTAGTATTACAATACGAGAGACGTAAAAACTCGTTGAATATGTTTATTTAAAACTGCGTTTACGTTTTTAGATATTCTTAGAATATGTTCCATATTGTTTTACTATCGCTTTTGTTTATGAGTATTCATAAAATCACTCATATGAGTCCCTGTGGATTTCTTGACGGATTTCTTTACCACAATACTTCGTAAAAGATGACTCTTTGAGAAACTAGTTAGAGCATTCATACCAAAAATAAGATGATTAGAACAATGAATTTGATGATTAGAACAATGAGTTCTGTTATATGACAAATCAAAATTAAAATACAAGGACAAAATCCCATAATGTGAACGAAATTCATCTTTTTCAATATCAATGTAATTGAGTTGAGATATACCTGAGCCGGTCAACGGGCAAACCACTTAAATAAATTCTGTGAGTTCAAAGGGTTGGCGACAGTTAATTTCAAGCGCGATTTAAAGTATATACCTACTTGTTTCTATAGTACAATATGGATCTCGAAATGAATATCAAATTGCAAATTGTTTTTTTTTTTAATTTCTACACAGAATAGTAAATGCAAATAAATACTCGAGAAATAAACGTGCTTCTTGATTCAATTAGAATAAAAATTCATGTTTTTTTATAAGTTGTCCAAGACTCCAAGAGGTAGTCAACTCGGTAGTCTATTTAAGTATTTTATATCGAAATACTTATTGACAGTGATCCATCTTTAGCTGGCCAAAATATGTTTTGTTTTTAATTAATTCTTTTAGGGCCGATTGCACCAACGTGAGTTACATTTTAATTATTGTGTTAAATTTTTAATTCTGGGTTATATGACTTCAGATAGCAGATTAAGGTGTCAAAACCTAATATAACTTTGGGTTATTTTTTTCCGAGTTTTTTTCCGAATGTAGCCTATGTTTTTCTGAGCCATTTAATAGAACATAATTACAATATAACACAATTTAATTAATTAAATTTAAATAATACTTTAAAATACGTATATAATATGAGGGTTTAATAAAGAAATTAAATTAATCTATTTATAGTGTTTGGTTATCAGTGTTTTTTCAGTAGCGTATAGTGATGTGTCTTTCATGCTGTCGCGTCTTGTAAATATACCATTATTCCACATGCTGCATTTCTCAGACTTTAATCAGATTCTCGTCACGTTTGTAATAAATTTCTTGATTATTTCGTTACATGTATCAATACATACACTTATTTTGTTTCTTTACTTATTCGTTTGGTGATAATTGTTTATCCATTATGTTAGTACTGAGTCACTTACACTTTTTCACTTTTCATTCTCACATAATCATTCGAATTTGTGTAAAGACACGTTCATGTGTAGCAAAACAAAGATTAGTGTGAAAGAAAAAGAAATGCGGAAATGATCATCCATACTTTTTATACAGAATTGTCCATAAATGAATTTTATTTTTATATTTTTTTAATCTGATCAAAAGATTAAATACTCATTCACATAATACTAAATGTGAATGAAACTGCAGCCTAATAAATTTTTATGTCGAATCAACATTTCATCATCCACAAAGCTAGTTTCAATTTAGAAAAATTAATTCGCTATTTATTTAGTTATATTATTGAACTTGATGCTTTTTTTCGCTTAAATTATTTAAATATAAGCTCGCCTGTCAATGACTTTCTAATGGGTCAAAATTCTGATCAAAACAAAATAGTTTTTGCACATTGAATTACGTGACACACATTTATATACGTAATTAATGAACCATAATCAAATTGAATCCGTTAATAATATGCACAGTACCTGATTTTCCAACCCTTGAGCTGCCCAAAACAACCACCTTGATGCGATTAACATTAGTCATTTTTTCACAGTTTTTTAACAACATTTAAATACCGCATATTAACTTCGACACATTGTTTTTTTCTTTTCAAGCAGAACAAATTTTTATTATTTACCTTCTAAACAATTTCATTCAATCAGTACAACCTGTTGAAGTTAGAAGGCCACAAATTATCCAAGTCAGTATTTTATCAATTAGCAATTAGTTTAAAAATAAATGATTTTAATGATGAAGATTTAGGATTCTGGTTTTACTAACAAAAATTGTTCAATGTTATATAAACCCGATTAATTAATATACGCAAATTGGTTTTAGAATTTATTTCGCGTGCCGACAGTGTGGCGACCGAAATGCGACGTGTAGCTGCGACTCCAGTCTGCCAGTGTATGGAAAACAAAACACTCACGTGAGTTCCACCAGGCTAGCCAAGAGCTTGGAGATCGTGCTTTTACCTCTCTCCAACACCACGAACCTACAGAATTCAGGACTTTTCATTTCAGAGCCGAAAAACAAGTCTGTCAAACACAACATCATATTAGATTATAATTGCACCAATATATTTTTACATCAAAAATAAAAAATGTATTTTGGCTTGGTACACTTTTATAGTAATTAAATCTAAATTTGATTCAAAACTGTTAATTAAGTTACATAAATAATTGAGTACGTCATTTAGTTTATATGTCTCGACATGTTTTTGAACCGACGTGTTTGTTTCAACCCAGTTATGCCAAATCGGAAAATACTCGAGAAAATAGTATATTCTGATACTGGTATGGAAAATTAATCATTACATGAATATCGCAATGAGACATTCCTCATGTGCAATGAGGAATAGTATTTATTCACTTCTTTAATCACAGATATCAAAAATTTATATTCATCAAATGTGATTCTGAAACTAAAAGCGTCCTTCTTAGCTTATAGCATCCTTTTTGAAATAATTCTGACAAAGTTGGCCTACAGCCACCAATTTAGATAATATATTCCCAAAGTCCGTTAACAGCAGTTGTAGCACACCAATTTTAAAATAGGCTTCGATCTTGAAGTTTTATACTATGTGGTAAAAACTACAATTCAAAAACTAGAACTTATATGTCTCTAATTTCAAAACTTATGATTCAGATAATTTTTGATATCTAAATACTACTACATTTTACATTTCTCTCAATTTGGTCAAATAGTAAATCTAAAAATTGTTGAGCCTCCCTTGAAGAATACTGCTGCTCTGTAGAAGACTGCTGTTTTGACATGTCTTGGCACTTGGCACATGACAATCCTGACAACACTCAGGCGTGCCTTACGTTATGTAGGCCGAGTACTACTGGGCTGGGTACCGGGTAACGACAAACATTCGTACGAAGAAGGTATGCCGCCCAGCAAATTTTATTTGAATTTACAAGATCTACTCTTTCGCTTTCATGATCATTAAGGAAGATAATTTCATGATCATTTCTCACACTTTTTTTGGTAAAGTTTGATCTTTAAAACTGGTTTCCTTTGGGATGAGTTCAGAAATGCTCACTTTCTATAGTGGTGGAAGAAAAATGCGATTTTCTTGTTTCTTGACTACTAATCCTACTTTTTGCAAGAGTTCAAATCTTGGCAAAAATAGTTTTAGTTGTATTTGTATGAATATGTTTGTACATTACATATGCACATACTCGTATATAGAGATGTGTACCTAGTTCGATGGCTGTGTATATAATATAAGTCGTGAAAAAGGCATGTCGGTACCTATATAAGTATAAGTGTATAAGGAATGAAGATGTTCTTCATCAGAATCACGTTTGTGTCGATGATATTTTAATATGAATTACTTATGTAAGCAGGCCACACGGACTCGCCATTTCTGATTATTGACGGATGAGTAGTTCTATTTCCATTGGTCAACTATAATATTGGCTCATTAGATTTAATTAAATCCGTAAATATTATTCTTATTTAGGTATACGCATTAAATGCATGTTTAGATAAATAAAAGAAAACGTCATAATATTAACAAACGTCAAGCTGCATATTGAATTTTCTTATATACATATCGACGCAGATATCTTCAATATAGACTCACAACTTGGAAAAGGAATCGAAAATTTTGTTGTCTTGTGCAAAGTGAATGACGACATGAGATTAGTTTAATTTGTGGCTGGTGGACTGAGAATTGGAGTTCCTCAATTCTTCAGTTTCAGTTTTAAAAATGGGCTAATAATGAAGTCGAAGAGTGCGTCTACCGCCCAGCCACTTGTTGAATGTTAGTTTTGCATTGAAATTCCGACTAGTTGTGGAGTTATAAATAAATAAATAGAAGTACGACAAGTATTAGTCACATGAATGCAATTTAAAATATTTTCAAGTCTCGGTCAATGTCTCCGTTTAAAAACATTGCATAAATTATAAAATGATTGACATTGAATATGTAATCATACTAAATAACATACAGTTTGTAAATAATTCCAATAAATTATTTTAATGTTATATCAATTAATTTATTTAATAAGACATTCTTATACAGCCGTTTATCTATATTTTTCTAGTTTGTTTTTCAATTTTCAGCTAGTCAGACTTAATCAATAAATTTTCGATTTTTTGCGATTAAATAGAAACTAATCAATAATCATTCAGACTTCGCGCACACCTACAAATCAGTTTCATTCTTAACAAAAAAATGTTAAGCATTGAAATTTGATATACAACTCTCGGTATACATTATAAAAGTCATGTTAATATTAATTCTTACTTACACATACTCGTACACAAGATATACAATTTCATTTTATTATCTGTAACAATCTAGTCAGTGTAGCTATTGGATGACTTTTATTTTGCAGACAAATAATTTTAAAAATGTTATTAATTTGTTTACTTCGAAAATAACATTCTGCGAATCGCGATTGCTGATGATGAGCAATTATTTTATTATTTTCGCAGAAATAACATCAACCGGAAATAATGCTGTTGAAAAAATCAATGAAATATACAATTAATCGAACATCAGATAAATATAAATGAGAACACATTGGGCGATGTTAATTTCTCGATTCGTATTTATAATTCATTTGCAATTTATGCTGAACATGTAACCACAAAATGGTGAATGTTAATTGGCCAATTAACAATTTAAATATAAGCAATTCATTTTATATTTGACGCATGATAAAACTATTCGATAATTTTCTTTTTTATTATATTTATAAAAACATTTATTTTTATCTGCATTATTTTGCATAACAGATTTTTAAATAATTTATTACCACGTACACTTATACGATATACACATACGATACTTTGTATTTAAATGAAGATATATATAGTGCCATTTCAAAATTTTTGTACAAAATAAAATGTTGATATAATTAATTATTTAATAGATTGCACTAGAAATTTGAACTAAATTATCTTTTATGTACGTAACTTCTTCTGATCTTCTTCTATAGTTATATTTTATGTACATTTCTTCTGAGAGAAGTTCGGTTGTAATGCAGTTTTAGTCATTTTCCTCTCTTTGAATCGACCAATTATTCTTGAATAGATGGATTCTTAATTAGATACAAACAAGAAAATTAAGTAAAGATTGCTTTTCAATCGAATTCTCCTGTCTAGCATTTTATGTTGTAAAGTTCAAGTCAAAATAGGTACGAGTACCGATGTCTCTTATTAAATATCAGTTTAATTTATTCATTAATGTACATTTACATTTGTAAATTTTTGTCCAAATTATTGCCAAAATTTTATATTGATGCATGATGATGGAGTTAATTTAAACAAAGCTTTTATTATATATTTTATAATAATTAATTAAAAAACTATCTAAAAACATTACTTGAACATTTGTAAAGTGCATTTAGTTCAATAAAAGTGCTGCTATACTGTTACATACGGTTACTTTACGAAATTAAATTTTTATTACTGATTATTAATAAGTTTTTTGATTGCGTATGAATTTGGTCAAAACTCGAAAGTCAATAGAGTTTCTCCTTTCATCTTGAATTTGGATCAAAATTTCAACTCATACTTATAAGCCATTTCGTTCTCAAGATAGCAAATACTACTACATACTTACAAACCATTTATTAAAATAATTCTGTCAATCTGTAAAACTAGTAGGTAATGTTAAAATGAATTCAATATTTTTGAAGTTATGCCTCGCACTCAAACTGTGTTCAATTAATTGTTTTAACAATGATTTCTTAATATTTAGAAAAACATTATAACCTTTCTTATATTTATTTTAGTATAGCCAATCTTCCGCTCGGTACAGACGGCCCTACATCAACCTTGATTGTATCTATGTATCATTTATTTAAATTTAAAAGTTGATCGTAGAACATCTGATAATCATGATGATGTGCTCGTTATAATATGGAAGAGTAAAGTTAATAGATTTCGTTTCCATTATGTTTCCATTGAGCGATGGTAAAACGTAAAAGAGCAACCGGCAAAAGATAATGTGTGTAAAGAGATGCATCCGTGTGAAATTGGCGCCGTGATGCACTGGCGCCGACTGCCTTACATTCCAGTGCAGTTGCATCTTGCAATTTACCTCCGTCAGCACACGGCGATGCAAGTGCTAATACACCACTTGTTCGGCAGGAAGGTCACACTTCCTGTTGTATGCTTGCTTAATAAGTAATCAATCGGCTGTATGCAACTAGTAAATAGTTTGTGGTTTTTGAAGACTGCAAGAGGAAAGGAAAACGAAACGAAGTGATGATGATGATGGTATCAAATAGTTGCAGTTCGATGCAGAAATATACATGAATGAGCTTGGGTGCGATTATTATTATAAAGAGGCAAAACATTTCCCGTTGAGAACACGTTTGTTTGGTCTTGGGGGCATCGACGAGCGGCAATGACAGTTGTTTGGTGTCCGAGGTGCAGCCTGCCGTGTCGCACTTTGTAATTTTGACGTTTGACTAATGATAAAAAGAAACAAACGCGCTATCTAATCTTGTAAGGAAGTAAAGAAACCTTCTGCCTTTTCAACTATAACTAACTCAGAGAGATGAAGTCGTTATTCGTTTGTAAAGGTTTATACAACACGGATAGTCTGTTTTCGAGGTGCGTAGGTGGTTGAGAAGAGAAACTACGGTAGTGCAGAAAACATCAAGAGAGTGAAAATAACAATACCGCGGTATTCATCGACACTCCAGGCGCATCTGATTTTAGCTTTAATAAATATAATTACCAACAGAATAAATGCAAAAGCGCGCCTATTGTGTGCTTGCACTTTTAATTTCTATAAAGCAACACAACCTGGTGAAGTGTGCTGAAAAATGCGCTCCGGTAATTGATAGCTATGCTATGCAGCTATGGAAATCGCCTTCAAACAATTATTTTCCTTTCCATCTCCGGC
>CAUVYR010000290.1:0-16889 GCA_963556235.1 Cryptophagus acutangulus | reverse complement strand
CCAAAAAAGCAGACGAGTTATACAAAAAAAAGTTTTCCGCTCGTTGTCACCCGGGTCACGCCATCTTTTCTGCAGTTGACGGATGCTTGCGCGAAACGGGTTTGTTACAAGCACAACCAAGCAACTTAACATCGACTCCTGGTACTACTACGACTCCAAGGACGAAAGTAGAAGAGATGCATAGGATGGAATAACTAATACGCCAGGTACGATTGCAGTTCTACAAATGGTTTGTTAATCGTTGCGCTGAGAATCCCCAATTCAATTCGGTGGTAATGTTTTGCCACAATGCAAAACTAAGTCGATTTTTACTTCTCTCGCAGTGGAAGTATTGTATTTATGAAAATATTATTTTAATGCTTGAATATTACTCGGATTAATTAATTTATTTATATAATATTACTTGGATTTATTAATCTTATTCAAATGCTGAGCTCGCTGATATGCATTTTTTCATTATGACACTATTATTTTCATTTTTCTATTATGACCTTATTACACTTGAATAAATCTTACAACAATAAAAAATTAACTAGGAAACAAATTTGAAACAAATCTAAGCGATAAAGTTGAAACGTGTGTATGAAGAGATTACATAGTGATAAATGTGTTGTAGGTACTCTATTTTAATGAAACTATTTGAAGCAAGATTTAAAATTAACAATATAACTCAAAGTTTTAAGTAATTCTTTTAGTGTAAGAAGTGTGTTAAAGGTTAAAAACATGAATTGAGGATTCTAGTCTATTTTTGAATAAACTAGTTGAAATTATGAATCAATTTAATATTAGAAAACTAATTTGAAAGATCGGACAAATCAAACTCTAAGGGGTGCATTAAACGTTACAATTGTGATATGTGGGTTCTAGCCTAATTTCAATTTAATTAAGAAATAATGATAAGTTAAATAAGTTAAAATTACTACTGGAATCCAATTTTGAAAGAAATCCGAGTAATATTCAAGCAGTAAAATAATATTTTCATAAATACAATACTTCCACTGCGAGAGAAGTAAAAATCGACTTAGTTTTGCTTTGTGGCCAGACATTACCACCGAATTGAATTGGGGATTCTCAGCGCAACGATTAACAAACCATTTGTAGAACTGCAATCGTACCTGGCGTATTAGTTATACCATCCTATGCATCTCTTCTACTTTCGTCCTTGGAGTCGTAGTAGTACCAGGAGTCGATGTTAAGTTGCTTGGTTGTGCTTGTAACAAACCCGTTTTGCGCAAGCATCCGTCAACTGCAGAAAAGATGGCGTGACCCGGGTGACAACGAGCGGAAAACTTTTTTTTGTATAACTCGTCTGCTTTTTTGGCGTCAACTTGTCCGAACACAAAATGCATATCAGCGAGCTCAGTATTTGTGTAAGATTCCATCTCCACGTGGCCTGTCTGCATGTTTGATTGATTCGTACGCACTACACTTAAACGAAGAGTACGATCTGCCATTAGTTGCAAATAACGCACGTTTGTAAGTTTAATTTGTTTTGTTTAGGAAGACACAAAATTTGATACTTCAGTATTAGCAATCGGCATCTGCTACGTCAATGGCAACAGCGTTTATAATGAGGGTCACCATATGCACCACGCAAGCGCTCTACGTACAATTTTCGCTGTTCACTTTTAAATTTAATAGATGGCACAGTGTTGATGTTCGAGTGGCGGCCTCTATTGCCTATTCTAGTAAACTTCTAGTAAAGTATAAAGTAAGGAGTTGGTTATAAAATATTATTTATTATTACAACATATTTTAAAGATCTAATTTGACAAATACAAAAATATGAGACAATAACAGATGATTTCAGTCTTCTCACTCATTATCAACTAAAATCACATGTAAATAAAATTGCTTAAAACAAAAATTACTGCTAAATTAATCAGCATAAAGAGCATCAGCACCTTCTCGTAGATTCTCTACTTTTTTAAAAAGGATCATCTGACAAACCAATTAAACAAAATTATGGGTATTGTAATTCTAATTATATGTCATATTTACCTGGGCAGCAGCAATTAGTTGAATAGCAACGCGTGTTGGCGTGAAATCAATTTTCGATACTAAAGTTTCTCAGCATCTGTCTTTGCAATGTTTTGGATGGTTTTGAAACCTGCTTTTTATACTTGTTTTGCACGACCCTACAAAACAAGCGAATCAACAAAATAGTTAAATTTAAAAAAAAGTAAATACTTGTTTCACCAAAAGTAGGTCCATCAACGGATTGAGATCTTTGAAACAGCTATCAGTCAGTCTTTTTTTATGAGCCCCTTGAACAAATCCGAAAATACCCAGAACTTTTCAAACTGATCGCAAAAATTTACTACATTGGATGCGAAACTGGCAGTATTATTCATTAGGATCTGCACCATGCCTCGACTTACTTCAAACTTTATCGCCACTTTGCTAATTTCCTTGCCACTCAACAGATCGTATAAAATAAGTGCCGAACAGAAGCGGTTAAAAGTAATCCTCGGAATGCTCAAAAAATTATACAATTAGCATTGTGTACAGTTAACAAAGATTTAATCGTTTACTTTAACAAGAGTACCGCACATCAGTTTCACAACACCGCTTCACTGAAACCAAGCGTCCTGGCGGTAGTTATTTGAGTATTGTCCAATTTATCCAACTGAAATTTGAATCGCGTAAAAACTAAATTAAATTAAATCTAATACATCTACTAATAATTTTCAAATATACTTCCACTTTTGGTCTCATGTTTTCAGCAGTTTCGTTGGAAGTTACCAGATAAGGCAAATGCAAAGAATCCCTAAGAACTAAGCATTTCTGTGCATCTTCTAGATCGCCAAACAATTAACGACCTCAGGATACCTCAAATCCACCGCGAATATAGGCTTGGCCTAATCCAGTAACAACTAATTTTGAAGTGGAACAAATTTGGATCTTATTGGTACCTTCTGGCGTTATTGACTTTTTATCAACCTAAACGCATTTGAACAATAATTTATTAAATGTGGGAATTATCACACCATTGCTTATGTTTATGTTCAGGAAAGTAATATCTCCTAGAGGTCCGATATTCTCTTCTCCTTTGGCTGACTGAATTGCACCCATTTTAATCAAATCCTTCAACATATTATCTCTATCACGAAGAACTTCCAACTGGTCTCTTTGGCGTGACATAAACTTATAGTTTATCAGATCTAATAGTTGCTTTCCATTGTTTGCTATTCCCAAACTTATGCACGACAATAGAAGTTGACTGAAACGCAACGAATGGTAAGTAAAATATCAATTGTCCAACAAAAAGTGAAACTTGCCGCAATCCAACGCAATCATACAAATGGAATCCCGATTCAGCTTTATCCATAGGCGATAAGAGCATCGTTTTTACTCCGTTTCGGCTGGTCACCAAAAAGCTTTCACCTTTATGCTCAAAACCCGCCCTTCCAGCTCTATCCACCATTTGCATCTTTTAATTTCATTTTTAAGTTATTTCATTTGCTTATCCGTTCCACCGGTAGATTAATGCCTGCCGCTAAGGTAGACGTGCAGCATATTATACAAAGAGTTTTAGCACTAAAAGTTTCTTCATTCAAAAGGCGCTCGTCGACCGTTATACCAGCATGATGATAAGCGACACCATACTTGATAGATCGACGTAAAGTGTTGTCGATTCCTAAATCACGTTCAAGTTCCTCAATGAGCCGCTTTTTTTGTACAGCCTTTTGTACATTCCTGCTACATTTCCGCAGTTCAGTTTCGTAGAACAGAAAATTAAGCAAGATTTTTCCGGGATGACTTCCAACCCGAGAGCACCAATCATATCCGGATCTATCAGGGTCGCTGCGTCTGATTGCTAAATTTTGATCAGTCAACTTACTTTAATTAAATTAATAATTCTTACTTCAAATCTACGTGTTCGCTTGTTGATAGGCCAGTCTTCTCTTTTAATTGGAAGTGGGTTTACTTCACCAATGTATTGACCGCATTTAACATATTCGTTTAGTTTAACCGGGCAAAAATCTCGAGTAAATGTTGCTGCATGCATGAAGGCTGTGACTTCGTCAATAATGCCGATCGTAGCGCTCATACCCACGATTTGAATATTTGCTAAAATAAAACGTGAGGTAACTGAGACAAAACAATTATTCCTCGACCAAATCTACCATCCATGTAAAGTAATTTAGTGATTAAGGACTCCAAAATCGTTCCTTTAGGCGCTTCGCCAGTCGGATGCACTTCGTCTATAACAACTAAACCCAGTTCATTCAGTCGACCTTCAGCAATTAAACTATTGACTAGATTTGAGGACTTTTCGATTGTTGCAACGTAGATCACATTTTTCCTCGTTCGCTTTAGTGGCGTATACCCGCCCTTACTACCGGCGTATTCCTCCACGACAAAACTTAATTCGACTGCGAATTGCAAAAGTGCCCAAACCTTCTCCTGGACTATCGACACAAACGGCAAGATAAATAGAACACAAGTTACAAGTGTCTTGCCTCCACTTGTAGGCACCGCGGAAATTAAGTTTTCCTTGGCTTTAATTTGTGGCATAGAGAGGCATTCGTGTTGCCAATCTGCAAAAAAAATCAATTTATTTAATTCTAATGCAGAAATTGATTTGTCTATCAGATATCAGTTTGATTTCAATACCATATAATGAGTCGATTCCTCGATAATTCTTAAACATAACTTAAACCTGGGCTGGCAGGTCGTAGAATGGTCCCAAACTCTGCAAAGTTTCTGTAGTAACACTTTTGTTGCATGCATTCGTTGATCGCAAACTCGTTGTAGTAGCATTTGAAAATAACGCTTTGCAAAAATCTTTAGACACATTCAAATCGCCTGAGTCGCTACTACGATCCAAAGTAGTTTCTTTCTTTGAGTATTCTACAAACAAGGAAAATGTGTCATCTTCCGATCATTTCACTTTTGTACGCGTGCTAATATTATAAAACAAACAATCGTACTTTTTTCAATCAGTGCATTTTTCTACCATTTTTAAATGTATATGAAAACACCCGCTAAGCTTCAAAACATGCTTGCATTTTGCAACAATGTGTCCATTTGTAAATTTATATTTCAATTTGTGAAGCTATTTAAATTCAACTTATAATATTAGTGACTTACTTAAAGACTTGACACCTATAATAATTGGTGAAGGAAGCGGCTCCATCACTGAATTTTTGTTTCCCTTATCATCGTCATCGTCAATTATGATGTCGTCATCACTTAATCTGACTTTCAACGACTTGTTGCATTGCGAATCCACCTGCATCATCCTCCTTCTTTTCGTCAGATCGCCAGTTGTAAGAGCATCCTCTGGCTGCCGTTTGCTATTCGGGCTTAATCGCCCAGCCATTTATTTAATAACCAAATCAAGTTACAACAAGCATTGGGGTTTAGTTGAATGATTCTTACTTTGCTCGGTGGGTGATCGGGGACATATTACAATGATCGGTGATCATTGTAATATGTACTGTCGCAAAGGCGAAACAGCAAATTAAGACGGTTTGTAGTTTGAATTGAAAGTATACATGAATCAGCGGGCGGTTAGCCTGGCGGACTAACCTCACAAAAATACCCAAAAATGTGGACAGCTAGTTTAGAGCAATAATTGAAGTAGTGAAGCGTGGTAAACTTACCCTTGTTTGTCTGCATTGTTAAATTAGTTAAAAGAAGACTTATCCGCGGTATTTTAATAGTTAAAATTTTACCGGTGGACAATTTTGCTGCTTGCACTAGAAATAAATTCAAAAGCATAAAGCACAGCCTACCAACATTATAAAATAAAAGGCTCCTAGATTAATAAAAAATTATCGTATGCAAT
The DNA here is from genome assembly GCA_963556235.1 of Cryptophagus acutangulus. NCBI lineage: Eukaryota > Metazoa > Arthropoda > Insecta > Coleoptera > Cryptophagidae > Cryptophagus > Cryptophagus acutangulus. The sequence goes on along the minus strand of CAUVYR010000290.1, from coordinate 11,092 downwards.
TGCACAAGAATTGCCATGATAAATTGCCATGATAAATTGCACATCAATTGCCAAAAGGAAACCTCGTTTGAGTAATAAAATCCAAAAATATCCGATATAAAAAACAAGTTCAAGTGCAATTTAACAAGAAAATCGCACAACTATTTAAGCAACCAATAGAATGGCCGCATTTAAGCTTGTTGCTATAGTTACAATTGATCAACATCAATATTTTTGAAAATATTTTGAAAATATTTAAAATATTTCCGATGTCACAATGAAAGGTGTTGTCAAAATTAATTTATTGGAAAAATTGGTAACATTAAATGAATCCAACAAATATATCAGAAAAACTAATTAAAATAAAAAACACAGTGATTGTAAGTAGTTTGTTGTTGGTTTCCAACGGAAGCAGAAGTGTAAGTCGAGTAAGATAGATGAAAAACTAAGATAGATGTAGAATGGAAATATCTAGTAGTAAAATGTCATTATAATTTATTAAATATTTTATAAAATATAACATCAATTAAGAGTTGTGCGATTTTCTTACCGAATACCATTCGTACAAAAATTAATTCCGAAATTTTTTTATCGTTTACACTCATGCATTAGTTAGCGTGAGGAAATCTGCCCTCGTCTGCGACTCGGGCAGATTTACAAGTCAACTAATGCATTCGTGAGCTTAAAAAAAATTTCTGGAAATAATTTGTGCACTTATGGTATTACATGTGACAATTTTGCGAATGAAAAAATCGAAATCAATCGACTCATTTTGTATTTTATGTTAATTAATAAAATTTGACAAGTATTGTCAGACTACTGTAATTTTTAAGTTTTATGTGCACGTAGTCATGGAGAACGAGGTATCACATTACAATATCCACTAAATATCCACTAAAAATTTTGTTTCATTTTATCCGCTCATACATCGACAAAAACCGAGAAAAACATTGACTCATATGTCATAATATATACATGAGTAAAATTGTCGTATGTAATACCATAAGTGCATTCAGAATTATCAATCAAAATTTACTCGAATTGTATAAACGAAATCTCGCGCTTTGCGCTCGTGGGATTTCCAAGCAACACGATTGATTTTATAAAAATGAGAGTAAATTTGTGATAATTCTGAATACACGAATGGTATTCGGTAGATTATTTCGTGACTATACTATTTAACGTTATTAATATTGACTATACTATTTAACGTTATTATTTAACGTTATTTAATCTCTCCAAATCGTCTGTTCGACATTTTTGAGATGACAGATTTGTTCAATAGCTAATATATTGTTTACATATTTTGTTTCATGGATATCTAAATAGGTATATGTACATTACAATTATTATCATCTATATAAAGTAACTATAGCAACGGGAGGTGTTATCGCTGTAATAGGCCCCGTAGAAATGGCAACGGGTTGTTGTCGGACTAATATATAGAAAGCTGTGATTTCAAGTACAGTATTGTGATAGGAATGAAATAATCTTTAAAATACAACTCGGGAAAAGATTATTGTTATCGGTAATTTTGCATTTTAATGCACTCAAACTACGTTTCCTAAAGCAATTTTACTTGTCAAATTGGCAGACAAAAAACCTCGCGTACCGCTCGGTTTTTTGATCCTTCAATTTGACTCGTAAAATTGCTAGGCAACGTAGTTTTCGTATAAAATTCAAAATTACCGATAATAATCTTTTCCCTTGTTATATTACATATGATTATTTCATGAAAAACGAACTTTATTGTAAATTATTTAATTTTTATAAACATTTATAATAAAAGTACAATTATTTGGATTATTAAAAACATTGCTAGCATATCTAGAATAATTTATATCTAGCATATCTGTAAAATAAATAAAATCTGACAATACAATAAAATGACACATTGTGGAATAAAATCAAATCTTTTAGTCATGGTTTACTATGATTAATTAGGAAGCAAAACACCAAAACGATAATTCAATGCGTGTTGGATTATCGTTGGGTGTTTCGATCTAAGTTTCATATTAAAACAACTGAAATATGTGTATTTGACGTTGAATGAAATAATCAATTTATTATTATAAATTGTAATATTATTGAAAATGTAAGCAAATGCCATTTTTACTTATATTTATAATTTTATTTTGTATAAATATAAATATATAATAGTTTCTTTAAACTAGTTTTTTATTATCGTAAGGTTTAGTCAAGTGTAACCATAATCCCTCAAAAAGAATTATCTGCGTTAATGGTAAGTGCGGCTATTTAAATGCAATTTCAGTACAAAAAGACGTGATATAAAAAAATCAGACGCCGCACTGCTCGCTGAACTGTTCGTGTCACTGCTCGCATCACTGCTCGCGGAACTGTGTTATTATATATTTACGGCACCATTTTAACACAATCCCAAGATACATATTTTTATTTTCACTTGTAATCTCACAAGAGCATGAATTCTATCCGGAAATTTTTTTTAGTGCATTTCAACAACGTATTAATCGGCCCAAGTGGAACACGAGGGCCCGATTACGTTGTTGGAATGCACGATAAAAAATTTCCAGGATATGAATTCATGGTCAAGTGCAGATTCGGTAAGAAAATCGCACCAATACACTTACAAAAATTGATCCAAATTCAAAAAAGTTTTTGTTATTTTTTAATCAAGTTGCAATAGAATTGCGTATCTATGCACCGATTGTAGAAAACAAAATACTGAATCTGTTAAAGTTAAAAATGTCGCGGTTTGGGAAACAGTCATTGGATACAATAGATAAAGCTGTGGAAGATACGGTACCAAACAATACTAAACGAAGCAAATCTTCAGTCTGGAGTCAGTTTAATTTTTTTAGTTTACTTATTTTTTTGTATCTAGTTCTAATTAAATTATAATTTACAAAAATATTTATTTTGACATTTGTTTTGACATAAAAATTTCCGCTGAAATTTTCTACTGCTTGGTGTAGTAAGATAAAATTTCCCAAAAATTTTGTTGTTACCATGGTAATTTATTCAAATACAACGTTTCTATTGGTCTTAAATTAGTATGGTGCGATTTTCTACCAAATTTATGCAATATATTCAAATATCCTAAGCACGTCGTTGGCAGCATGTAAAATATTAAATCATTTCAGTTTGGATAACATCTATAAGTCTATACTTATTTATTTAAAATTTACCAATAACAAATAATAATATTTAAATATTACGTATAATGCAAAATATATTTTTTACATTTAAGAATATACAACAAACAGTTTCGCCCTCAATGTGGGCTTCTTCAGAGCATCTATAATTAATAAGTCAATTCACAATTAATCGGGTAATACACAACAATACGAATCAAGTCAATAGTTAGCGTTAAAAATTAACGGAGAAAGAAATTTCAAAATACATTTTATTATCATTTTGGAAAGTTATATAATATTAATTTCTAGAGATAACCTGAGATAAAAATTTATGAATGGAATTGAAATAATTTGGTTGTGGCATCGTAGTGTATTGGACATTTTTTTTTTTAAATTAACATCTGTACAGCACAGTTGATCAATGTAACACAAAAACACAACAAAAACAGAACGTACACTTAATAATATAATTTAGTCAATTCATTGTTAAAAACAATTGTTAAGCAAATAGTCAGTACTGAGTTCGGTTATAATGCGTAGATTTATGGCAGAATAAAAGTTAGAAAAAAAATATATAAAATATTTTTTTTATAACAATGACCCTTCCCGAAGGTATCACCTTGACGTGGTGGGGAGGCTTGTAGTACCTGTGGTAAATTGAGTAGCCTTAGGGAAACTAAGAATACCCCAAGGCATGTGCCCTAAAAAGTACACTGGGACTGGCGACCCAGGTAGCCCCAGCATTGGTAGACTGAGCGCAGGTCTATCAACTAACACCGTAAATGCAGACCTCACGTCAAGCACCCTAACCAGACGCGGCTAGAGGTACGTCGTGAGAATTCTTGCATCCGGGGGACTTGCCTTAACCGGCCGGCATACGAGGAAAAAATCTCTATAAAAAACTGACAGCATAGTCGTTAAAACCTTTGGACACCGGGCGACCTCCAAAGAATGTAGCCTTACTTGCACATACCGGTCACTGTGCAGGCGGACCGTTTTTACCGGATACTCGTGGGAACATTTATGAACTAAAAAGAAAAAACAAAATAACCAGGAAGGGACTCAGAGAAGAACCTTACTAGACTCTCTGGAGCAGTCAGAAGGAAACTGCAAAGAGAGAGAGAGAAAGAAAGAGAAGGAGAAAGGCGCAAAGAAGGGGCGCTACAACCTCTTTATCTGCTAGGCCGGGACCAAGCACCAGCAACAAGAAGATCGGGGGCGTAAAAGGAACCGATCTGGCGGGAGTACACCGACAAAACCACAGCTTCCAAGCAAGAAGGGAAAGGGACCTGGTCCCTCAACTTATTACATGGCGGCTGTGTCGAACATCCGGATGGCAATGATGCCAGAAGGATATCCAGTGAACATCCTCAGTCAGAAACAGGTAGAACTTATCAAGACCGCCCTTATCCAAGCTTTGGATGCTGGGGAGAAAGGAACCTCCGCTAGATTCTCGGAGGTGAATCTCAGGGTAGTCTTTTTACTGGCATCCTGCGCTAGCAAAGACTGGTCAGTGCGGATGCGGGCAGAAGCATACTCTGGGAAGGAGCAAAACTTAGCATCGTAGATGCCAAGGACGTTCTAAACCCTTTGAGGACGATGGTATGGATTCCGGTACCTATTGAGAAACCAGAACCCATACTAAAACAATTGAAAAGGCAGGATCGAGGGCTGTCAACAAAAACCTGGACCGTGGTGGACAAAAAAGCTGACTCGAAAGGTCAGCAACTTGTCCGCCTGATAAATGAGGACTCTTGGAACTAAACTCCCCAACAAAGACACAACAGTTCCCATGCAGCATAGAAAATCTTCCAAAAGAAGATGTTAGTTTATATCCAGGTAAATTGATGAAGGGGAGTTCGTCAGCATTACACCAATGCTCGCTTAAACATATGATCTTGGATCTGTTATCTAAAGTGTTTAATATTAATTCAATGTCATTAATTTTGTTTTTTAGACTCTGTATGTTTTGGTGTATCAAATAAATATTGTCATCAATTGTGTTAGGTTCTTTATCGCCTTCCCGACACAGACTTATTTGTTTACTAAAGGTTTCTGTAGGCAAGGTAAAAAATAGCTTACAGATACATTAAGTGGAAATATTTTTTCTTGTGTAAATTTATCTGCTTGTTCTTTCGGTACAGATACTTTAAAGGAAGAATAGTTATCGGGATATTTCGAGTTTTTTTTTCTATCATACCGGATTAGTTAATTCATTTTCTTCTCAATATATTTTAAGTTGTTCCGTTGTTAAATTTGGATCAAGTCCCGTTACATAGAAGTGAGTGTGTAGAACGCCCCCATTTATTGCTAAGTTTGACGTACCTGCGCCCCGTGTGAGGTTAGAGTTCCGTTTTCTTTTTACGGTGCGAAAAACATCATCGTTCGATGGAATTGATTTTGAATTCTGAATTACATGTCGCACTAAGGGTCCGAGTGGAACACTGTGTGTGTCAAGAATCGGAGCAGGTGCGGTGTTTGATGGTGTATTTTGTGAAAGATTATTATTGGTTTGTTTTGATTTCGGTTGTTGTTGTTTGGATGTTGTTTTATTGCTAATTTTCGGTGCAGTTGACGATGAGGACGAGTTGCAGGTGGTTTGAGCATAACTATTCGGAGCCTGAAACGAGTGAGTTTGAGTGTTTGATTTTAATAGTAGTTTGTTTATGTTATTTTGTAGGTTAAGATTCTGCGACTTCAGTATTTTGATTTCATCTTTGAGTTCCGCGAAGAGAGAATTCACAGCTAAGTTGACACCTTCTTTGATAGCATTCAGAATTTGGTTTTGCAATTTAATTGGAAATTCGAGAGTTGAAGCTGTTTGATCGACTGGATTATTGTGAAGACCTTGTTCGCCCTCTAAATTTCCCAGCTCACATTTGCCACATTCCCAGTGATCGAATTGACCGCTTTACTTTATTTTAGCCATATCATTTTCAGAGATTCCGTTACACTTTGTGTGAAATATTGCAGCAAATTTTTTTTGCAATTTATTGCGTCTTCGTAACGTGTTATATTATCTTCGCAAGACGGACACTTGGCAACCATCGTGCTTGATCGTTGAAAAAAGGAGAACATCCTCTGGAACATATCCAGAGAACATCCTCAGTCAGAACAGGCGGAACTCATCAAGACCGCCCTTATCCAAGCTTTGGATGCTAAGGTCGAAGGAACCTCCGCTAGATTCTCGGGGGTGAATCTCAGGGGAGGCTTTTTACTGTCATCCTGCGCTAGCAAAGACTGGTTAGTGCGGATGCGGGCAGAAGCATACTCTGGGAAGTAGCGAAACTTATAGGGACACAGAGCTTGAGGAAATGTTGGTGGACGAGGCAGGGGCAACTGCAACTGCAGAAACACCTGCAGAAGAGCAAACAAGTACGGATATTTACTTACGGGCGGCATCGGCTGCCTTGCAAAACTACGTAGGACAAAACAATATTGATATTGTACTAATTCAAGAACCATGGGTTTACAGGGGAGTAATTAGACGATTAGGGAAGGGCACCGACTGGGAAATAATCAGCTCAGGAGAAAACCATCTAAAAACCTGCGTTATTGCAAAGAACGATTGTATGAAATGAAATAACAAACAATTGTATGAAATAAAATAACAGACTGGCATGTTTCCAATGAACTGTCACTCTCTGACCACAGGTACGTAAGATTTAACTTAAACTCACCACAAGTGAGGGCACGGATGTACAGAAATCCGAGAACCTACAACTGGGGGCTCTACCAAGAGGAACTCAGGCAGGGACTGTATGACTGACTGTCCTTCAAGGCTGTCCAAACCGGTAGACGTAGAAATGATGAATGATAAATCAGCAATATACAAAGCCTATGAAATTAGCTGTCCTTTAAAGGAAAAGAGTCAAACGTGAATGACCCTGGTGGAATTGCGTGCTCTCATCCTTGAGGATGGAAGCTCATAGGCAGTTTAACCGGGCAAAAAGAACCGGCATTTAGAAGAAATACAAGACCTCTCGCATGGAGGAAGCACTGTGAGGAGATTGAAACAACCCCAGAATGTGCTAGACTTCAGAAAACCTTGCAGAAAGAACACCAAGAAAAACTGGGATCACTGCAAAGAACCAATGGAACACATACAACGTCTGAAGAAGATACGCTGGACTTTCTGTTAGAGACACAAGGTGAAAGGAAAGACTGAAAGCTGGCAAAAAAATAGTCAATGTGACCAGAGTTATGTGGTCAGTAAAATCCTTCAAACCATATAAATCTTTTGGGCCAGACGGAGTTTTTGCTGCACAACTTCAACAGGGACTAGACTATTAAGCCTCACCCTTGTGCACACTACTAAAGGCTAGCCTAGACTTAGGTTATGTGCCTAGAAATTGGCGGGTGGTGAATGTGATATTTATACCAAAGCCAGGGCGGGCTTCATACACCCAAGCTAAATCTTTCCGACCCATTAGCTTGACATCATTTATGCTCAAGACATTGGAAAAAATGATAGACCGGCATATGAGGGACGAAGCCTTGGAGGTCCCTTGCATCGACATCAATATGCCTATCAATCAGGAAAATCCTGTGAGTTAAGTATACATGAACTAACTCAGAGGGTCGAAGAGGCTCTAGACAGCAAAGAAATTGCACTCGGATATAGAGAAATTGCACTCTTTCTAGATATAGAGGGCGCATTTGATAATACCTTTTTTCAATATATAACAAGTGCTGTTGTAAATCGGTGCGTGTGCCCACAGGGGAGGGAGTTTTGTCTCCCTTACTGTGGCGCCTAGTAGTAGATGGTCTCTTTTGGGAACTGATTTTATGCGCAAGGATATGCAGATGACATTACGATCCTCGTAAGGGGCAAGTTTGGAGGGGTGATAACAAACCTTATGCAACAAACCCTTACTATAGTGGAACGTTTGTGTACCGCCGATGGCCTTTCGGTAAATCCGGACGGTGATGAATTTCACAAGAAAACAAATCTTTGGGACATGAAAAGACTTAAATTGTGGGGAATTTAAAATGAGCGACAAAAAGAATTTAAAATGAGACACGAGGTTAAATATTTGGGACTAGTCTTATATACCAAATTAACCTTCAACTTTCATGTGGAAAGAAGTACCAAGAAGATTACTAAGGCCTTATGGGCCTGCAAAAAAATGGTTGGCAAAACATAGGGACTGAAACCAGAAATGGCTCTTTGGGTATACACCAAAGTGAGAATCCCCATAGTAACATACTGCTCTTTAACATGGTGGCATAAAGCTAAGAAAAAGAAGTCAATTAAAAAGTTAGGCAGCTAGAATAACGAGAGCAATATTAACAACGCCTATAGCAGCCATGGAAGCGCTGTTGGATCTTCCTCCAGTACACTTAGTGGTGAAGTCTTAAGCTCTAATGGCAGCCTACAGAATAGGAACAAATGGGTATGGGATCAAAACTCCAAAGACAGGACACCATACCGAAATAGTTCAACAACTATGAGTAAAAATGGTTGCAAAAGATCTACTTAGAAAGAAACATATAAAACACTGGATGGGGGGCTTCTGGACTGAGGCAATCTTACATGTTTATAAACGAACCATCCAAGGAAAAGGCTAAAGAAATATTACAGCTGAGCAGAAATCATTGGTCTTCTTACAGGACACTGCTCACTAATGAAACATCTCACCAACATTGGTGTGAAAGATAATCCTGACTGCACGATGTGTAGCAAAGAGGAGGAAACTTCTCAACACATACTTTCTGAATGCTCGGCTCTAGCAAGCTGGAAGCGTCCGATCTTCGGGGCTGCAGTTATAGAACCGGGGATAATTAAAACATCACCTGTAGGACATATCCCCACACTTACCAAGGTTACAGAACTAACCGGGTACAAGGCTATGGGGGCACAATAAGCTTAAGCTTCAGTGCTATGGGATCCAACCATACCTCTTAAGGAAAAAAAAAATAACAATGACCACCAAAACAATGGCAAGGTGAGAGAAGTAATGGCGGTAAAGCCTTTGAAATTTAGAAGTTCGCTCAAAACTTGCAACTTTTTTGTTGTGGTGTTGTACGTTTGTTTGAAAGAAACTCATCGTTTATAGATTGGGTTTGATGGTGAAAAAGATCCGGATTGTAGATTTTTTAAAGTTAAGAATAACGACCTTGAAGTCGATTTATGTTGAAAGAAATTAGAAGGGAAGAGGACCTTAATTGAATTAAATGAAACTACAATTTACTCATTCAGCTAACAGTTTCGCTTTAATTCTAACAGTTCGCCTCAGCAAACAGTTTCGCAATAATTCATATTCCATGATCGAAGTTCAGCGAGCAGTGCGGCGTCTGATTTTTTCATATCACATCTTTTTGAACTGAAATTGCATTTAAACGATATTGTATGAAACGATATCGGCAAGGTCTTTATATACTAGGTTCTCTCGTAACTTTGCGGTGATATCCGGGGCATTGCGGGGATATCGCGTCATCATGAATCCACTTCAGTTCTCCTGTATACAGCACCGAGTACAGCTAGTACTTGTTGACGGAGTATTTAAATTAAATAAGTGAATAAAAGTGAAAGTTATAAGTCTTGAAGTTTTACATTTTACTAAGTCTACCAAGCAACGTTACGGTACGTTTATAATGCATTTTTAGTCATGAATTATTAATCTATATTTGTTAATAATGCTGGAAATGTACAAATCTAAATTTATATTTAATTTTAATATTTTAATGGATTTCTAAACCAATCTAATTTTTTTTTATTTCTATGTGCCATAACTCTGCAATTTTTTGGTTTAGAGATAATTCTAAACCTAAATTTGTGAGTATAATTCTAGTATATTATTGGGCCGACATGATTTATTAATTAATTTAATGTATTAAATTTTGTAATAGTTTCAAAATGCCGGGTATGATTTGCAGTATTGCAATGTGTACCAGCAATGCATCCAAACCCAAAAAAAAAAACTTGAGAAGCAATATCTTTTTTGTCGTTTCCGGAAAATGAAGTGTTTAGAATAGCGTGGATTGAGAAATGGGGAAAAACTGATAGATTTGACGCAAGAACTAAGAGAATATGCAGCAAACATTTCAAATCCAGTGATTTTCAAGACGAACTTCAAGCTCGCCTTCTAGGAACTAGACCAAAAATACTAAAACATGATGGTTCGCATACAAATAAAAATTCAATAACTAATTTTATTAGTTTTGCTTTTGTTTACAGCGATACCTAATTTTAATTAATTGAAATAAATAATCTGTTATCTAATCCGGAAACTAATATTCAAATAAATCTGGGCACATTGTCGTCAAAAGAGAGCACACAATCAGTTGAAAGTCTTTTACAATCTTTCGTATCTGCAAACGTACCTGTTCCAGGTACTTCTGGAGCCAGTTCCAGCGAATTTCGTGGTAAGAATTTTCAAGAATTGCTAAAAAAGCTTCGCAGAAAAAAGTTGCAGATGATGAAAATCATTTTGTTTATTTAAATAATAAAAATTTGGAACTGCAGAATAGCCTTAATGATTATAAAGAAAAATTTTCTTCAAAAGTACAAGAACTGATGAAAGATTTACTTACACCAAATCAACTTGAGATTGTTTTTTTTTAAAAAAGTGTCAAGCTCGTTGGAATACAGAAGAAATTTCAAAAGCATTTTCATTAAGATTCTTCAGCAAGCGAGCATACATTTACGTTCGTGGAAAATTAAAGTATACCTTACCTGGTTTATCCACGCTTCAGCGTTGGGCAACCAATATCAATTTAAGAAATAGAATTTTGGATGATGTTTTGCGAATTATGAAATTATTTGAAGAAGATACAACTCAGTGACCGCGCAATTGTTATCTCATTTAATGAAATTAAGATTTTGAAACTATATGAATATGATCAACAATAAGACGAAGTGATTAGAGAACATAATTATATGCAATAATTATTCACGCTTCGATACCTTAGCCAAAGGACTTATCTTTATTTAAGTAATAATTTATGGTATCCATTGCCTCACTTAGCAACATTGAGAAAATGGGCATCCAAGA